>CM017464.2:43302079-43551342 GCA_007827005.2 Populus simonii | reverse complement strand
TGTTTGTCCATCCTCAGCCTGCAATTGCCATTACCAGGCACTACAAATTTGATGTATGTGTTACATACATGACTTTGTCGAAAGTACTTAAAATTGTTCAAATTTTCTCTCTTCTTCTTCTTTTTTAACCTCGTTTTTAACGGTCTATAGAAAATGAAATTTTGCAGGTTATGTTACAAAATGTGACACGCCTTTGCCACACCAAGAGCATTAACAGTCAACGGCAAGTTCCCTGGGCCTTGTATTGTTGCTAGGGAGGGTGATCGTCTTCTTATTAAAGTGGTTAACCATGTCCAAAACAATATCTCTATTCACTGGTACATATATATTGACTGACCTCCTTCAATTTTCTCTAACTTTAGTGAGCCTTGTATCGAAAAGCTGGGTCTAAATCTCTGTCGACGATTTCATTGATACAGGCATGGAATTCGGCAGCTTCGAAGTGGGTGGGCTGATGGACCGGCATACATAACTCAGTGCCCTATACAAACTGGACAGAGCTATGTGTACAACTACACCATCGAAGGACAAAGAGGCACTCTTTGGTGGCATGCTCATATATCATGGTTAAGATCGACTCTCTACGGTCCACTTATCATTCTTCCCAAACTCGGCTCTACTTATCCATTTGCTAAACCTCACAAGGAAGTTCCAATCATCTTTGGTAATCTACTATAAGGAATTAATTAAGCTACTTTGAATAAGAGCTCGTTAAAACTTGCATCAATTTTTTTCCCATGTTGATGGAGTCTCCTATGTCTGCTAACACAAACGATAATGCAAAATAAATTGCAGGAGAGTGGTTCAATGCAGATCCAGAGGCAATCATTAACCAGGCAATGCAAACGGGTGGAGGCCCAAATGTCTCTGATGCCTACACTATCAATGGATTTCCAGGGCCGTTGTATAACTGCTCTGCCAAAGGTATAATATGTTAGCGCAGTAGGCCTTCTACAACCATGGAGAGCATTTTTTTTTCCCTCTGATTCACCTTATGTGCATGGTGCTTGGCAGATACTTTCAAGCTGAAGGTAAAGCCAGGAAAGACTTACCTTCTTCGCATGATCAACGCCGCACTCAATGACGAGCTCTTCTTCAGCATAGCAAACCATACACTCACAGTTGTTGACGTTGATGCTATTTATGTGAAACCATTTGATACCGAGACACTTCTCATTGCTCCTGGACAAACCACAAATGTTCTTCTAAAGACCAAGCCCCACCACCCAAACGCCAGTTTTTTCATGTCTGCTAGACCTTACGTGACTGGTCAAGGAACTTTTGATAATTCAACTGTTGCTGGAATCTTAGAATATGAAGTTGCACGCAAAACAATTCAATCAAGCCACTCCCCTAAGAGACTGCCGCTCTATAAACCAAATCTACCACCTCTAAATGACACTTCATTTGCTACAAATTTCACCAGCAAACTCCGCAGCCTAGCAAGTGCAGAATTCCCAGCCAATGTGCCGCAAAAGGTCGACAGACATTTTTTCTTCACCGTAGGCCTCGGAACAAATCCGTGCTCTAAAAACCAAACCTGCCAGGGACCAAATGGAACAAGGTTTGCAGCTTCAGTTAATAATGTATCATTTGTAATGCCGACCAAAGCTTTACTCGAAGCCCATCATTTTGGTCAATCAAAGGGCGTTTACAGTCCTAACTTTCCAATCAGTCCACTAATCCCTTTTGATTATACCGGCACCCCACAAAACAATACTATGGTGAGCCATGGAACAAAGCTAGTTGTGCTTCCTTTTAACACCAGCGTGGAGCTCATTATGCAGGACACCAGCATCCTTGGTGCTGAGAGCCACCCTCTTCATTTGCATGGTTTAAATTTCTTTGTTGTTGGTCAAGGTTTTGGGAACTTTGATCCAAAAAAGGATCCTGCAAATTTCAATCTTGTCGACCCCGTTGAAAGGAATACTGTGGGAGTGCCCTCTGGAGGCTGGGTTGCTATACGGTTTTTAGCAGACAATCCAGGTTGGTAATTAATTAAAAGTATATAATGCTAAGTAATATCCTAGCTTAGATAATTAAATTCATGTAGTAATACCATGGTTTCCTGACTTGTTCCATGTGGATGATGGCTGTCATCAGGTGTATGGTTCCTGCATTGTCATGTAGAATTGCACATGAGCTGGGGCTTGATGATGGCTTGGGTTGTCTTGGATGGAAAGCTTCCCAATCACAAGCTGCTTCCTCCACCAGTTGATCTTCCTAAGTGTTGAAATTCAAGGCTTTTGGCTACTTCTTAACTACATTGAGACCAGAAAATCCTTGATGACTTTTTTTTTTTGTAACCAGCCAGTTTATTTCCTTGCCCATTTCTGAGCATTAAAGCTCTGAAATTATTCTGATTACCCATGTTTGAGTTGAGGAAAGGAAACGAACGTATCTGCTTCTTTTTAATGCAAGTAAACATTTCGCTATTCTTTTCGTTTTTTAAAAAGCAAAGGATTGAGCTAACACTACATGAACTCCAGATATCACAATTTTTATATCTGGGATCGTTTGCCTTTCTTCCAAGGCCACCACTCCAAAGCTACATACATCAGATCCCTTTTGTTTCTCCGATCCAAATCCCTATTAAAGTGTTTACCCTTTAGTGCCTCAATGACAGCTTTCTTTCTCTAGTCTGATGCTCCCCCATCATTTACAATCCTCCACCACTACCTACTCTTTTTAGCTAACCTTAAACTATTCCTCTGGTCAATCCATCTCTGCCTCTTTGCTCCCATGTCTCCCTCTCAAATCTTATCCTTCTGTGTTGATAACTTCCCTTATGATGTCCAGCCTCTTGACTTATGGTATGATTTTTCTTCGTACAGCGGTCTGGCTGATGCCTTCATTAATAAGAACCCCAACAGAAGTGGCCATGGATATGGATTTGTGAGATTTAATGAGAAACAAAATATTTGATCCCCCGCGAATCAACAATGACTTCTTTGACAAAGAAAAAAGAACAAAAACAACAGAAAAACCATAGCACATCTAACACTGAAATGACTTGTTTGATAGCAGCCTCTGGTTACTTGTTAGCTTTATCACCAAGCATTAAGGGAAGTCTGACCTACCAGGCATCCATGCCGATACGGTTTGCTAAATTCAACGCTCCATTTCTCTTTCTGTAAATGGAAGTCTGTTTAGCCAAAGACAAGAAATGCATGGAAGGATTTAGAATTGAGGATGTTAATAAACTGAAAATATGTACAAGGACACATGATTCTTGAAGCCTGTTTTAGTTTTTTCATTTTAAAATATACAATGTCTATCGCCTAATCAACCAATATTTTTCTTTCAACACTCTATATATACTGCTCATAACAGTACCTTTGAGTATAAAAACAACAATTCAAAATTCACAAATTGGTGCACCTGGCCAGAAAAAAAAAACACTGTGGGTCTCTCTTCTTCCATCATCACCAGCATTTTGGCAGGGTTTTTTTTCTAATCATTTGCACTTTGTGCCTCCATCCTAAGCCTACACTTGCCATTATCAGGCACTACAAGCTTGATGATACGTTATGTCCTTCAGCTTTGGCACCTAAAATTATCAAGCTAATATTGTCACACACATCAAATTTGAACTTCAAAGGAAAAAAAAAATGTTTTCTATATTTGTTTCTGACGCTATTGATAATTTAGTATATCAGCTATCAAGATTCAGATTATTTTTAACAGTCTAAAGAAAATAAAATTTTGCAGGTTATGTTTAAAATGTGACATGCCTTTGTCCCACCAGAGCATAGTAGCAGTCAATCTCCCAGGGCCTGGCATTGTAGCTGGGGAGGGGGGAGGGTTTGTGATCGTCTTCTTATTAAAGTGGCTAACCATGTCCAAAACAATATCTTTATCCATTGGTACAAATATACGGACTTTTTTTACAATTTCACCAAATAGTCAACCTGTTTTGAGAAGGCAAATTCTAAATTTCTATTTATGTTCTCACTGATACATGGAATTCGGCAGCTTCGAAGCCGGTGGATTGTGGACAGAACTATGTATATAACTACACCATTGCAGGACAAAGAGGCACTCTTTGGTGGCATGGCCATATAACATGGCTAAGATCAACGGTCTATGGTCGCTTGATCATTCTTCCCAAACTCGGCTTTCTTTATTGACGCAAAGTATGGTAAAAGATAAAAAGATGGGGTTTTTCAAACCTTAAAAATTACAACAAAACTTTTAAATAATTAAGCTGGATAATCTCTTAATAATCTGAAAATAAGTTATAAAACTATTTAAATAATGGCTTAACTTGTCGCAACTCGATCCCCGGATCCATAACCAGCACATAAATAAGAACTCTCGAAATTTCTTTACCACTACGAACCCAGACAAACATACAAATTTTTTCACCTATATAAACAAAACAAATTTCTCTGCAACATTAATAATAAAACTATCTTCATAATATAAATTGATCGTCATAATACAAAAGCTAATGCAAATTCTATAATTGTGGAGCACTAACTAAACATAACTGAAAAATGTTAATTACAACAATAACAACAACAACAAAAATCAGGTTCTGAAGTTAAAAAAAAAATGACCTACCAACAAGCTATATGCCTGAAAATGATAAATAACGAGAGAGTGAGTTCAATAACTTAGTGAGTAGATAACGTTCAATATACACATACAAGGTAATACATTAATGGGTAATATATATACAAGTTTGGCTTATGCTTTTACAAAAGAGTTTCGCAGACAAGTCATAACAAAAAATGTCATAATGTAAGACTCGTCAAAATGCAATAAGTATGACGCTTCAGATTATGGGATGATTAGTCGTCATAGGTTGGTCACTCCCCGACCAACTAGGGTTTAGGTACGATGTGCATAAAGACTAACACTACCCTGTAAATATTGGTATTATAACTGGCATACCAAGGGTTCATATCACAATCAAACAAATAGAATTATATCCCAAAGCTCAACTCATGACATCAATCAAATAAGGAGGTATCAAATCAAACGTACACATATATATCTCATATCCAAAATTCAGATTCAATAAATGATCATGTTTTATTATAACAAAGGCTAATAATCAATATATATTATTAAGAAGCATGATCCAATTCATATTAACTATTTAAATATTACCTTATAATCTAAATGGCATGGGAAAAACATTGCGCTAGCCCACAATGTTTTTCCCGTTTTCTCCTTATGTATGGTGGGGAAAAACATTGTGCATGTCCACAATTGACCTAGACCCTCTCCGCTGTGGGCATGGTTGGTTTGGCTTTACGGCTATTAATGTGTAAGGTTTGGGGGTGGTTTGGTCTTGGCTACATTCTCATGGTTTTATTTCGTTCTCCCAGACCTCATGGTGGCTGGATCCAACTTGGTCCAGCTAGAATGAGGGGGTGTTGGCAGCTATTTCTCTTGCTTTTTGTTTAGGGGTTGGACGGGTGAGCTTTCTTTACCCTTTATTTTATTTTTTCCCCTTATTTGTGTGCTTTTGATTTGGTTGTGGCAAGGTTTGATTTTGGTTAGTTTGTGTGTGTTGGCTCAGGCTAGCTGGGTGTTGTGTTGCATGTAAGATGAACTAGCGTATGCTGAGCATAATGGTAAAAAAGGAAAGACTTGGGAAGAAAGGAAGAAGGTCATGTCCATGCACTCTGCATGGATTTCCAAGGAACACGCTAGAGAAAAGAACGAGAGAATTCATGAGAGAATATTGGATTTCTGTTATATAAAATGTCATAACCATCTGTTATAATTCTCAAGGTATTTAAAGAACCCAAAAACATATATTCTCTTCTACAAGATGCATGACCTCAACACGTGGATAGAAATCCTTCTGTAATCCTGAATACCTATAGGGCCTTAAGTTGACTATTTAGCTTTCATCTTTCAGGGGTATCCCGTGGTCGTGCCTTCTTACTAGAGATAATTCCATAGGGTCACTGAAAATATGGTGATACGTCTTCAGCAAAGCATGCAAGGGTGGATCTTCTTCTATCTTGACAGGAAGGGACCCCTCTTGAGAATCTAGTGTTTGGTCAGCATCCTCCAACACTTATAAACTGCAGATGCTCACCTCTGCCAACAAAGAGATATTTGTTAGCAGCCCATTTAACTCCTCTAGCCTAATGGATTGGGTGAGCTTAAGATTGTCTCCCTTTAGTGTCACTTTTTTACCCTGTCACTAAAAAGTTATCCATTTGTCCTCGTAGTTGGCTAATACATTTCCTAATAATTTCAACCATTGTATGCCTAAAACCATATCATAGTTTTGTAATTTCATAACAAAAACATCAGCTAGAAACTGAACGTCCTGCATCTTTCACTGCAGGTTCTTGCATAGGTTGGCACATGACATAGTAGCTCTATTGGCTGCTTCTACTTCTATAGGCTTAATTAGAGTCAGGAGACACTTTTGCTTATTGGCAAGGTTGAAGTTAAGGAAGTTATGGGTACTGCCTGAGTCAATCAAAATGAATATAGGACATTTGTCCATCTTTCCCCATATCTTAATTATGTGGCATCTCGTGGTGCCCTGTAGCACATGTAGTGACAAATAAGGAGTAAGGATCTTTACATTCATAGTTTCAATCGTCTCCTCTTCTTCTGAGTTTTCCTCCTCATCTTCTATTATGCATAATGAATATAACTTTCGGTTCTTGCACCTATGCTCTGGTGCGAACTTATCATCACACCAAAAGCATAATCCCTTAGCTCTTTGATCATTCATCTCCCTGGTTCTAATAGGTCTAGAGGGTCTGTGGTTGGGGTAAACATTATTGTTGTTAAGGGGTGGCTTACTGGGTGTAGGTAGCAAGGCTGGTTGGGAATGTTTAAACGTAGCAAAGGTGGAACTAGATTTGGTTCGTTGGAGTTTGTAGGGTATACTAACCTTAAAGCCTGTTGGTTGGAGCTCGCCTAAGCTTGAAGTTTTGGGTAATGTGGGGTGGTTCTTCTGTAGGTGAGTGTATTATCATGGAGTCTAACTAGGTTATAGGCTTGTTTGAGAGATTTAGGCTCAAACATTTTTACTAAATTCTTAATCTCAGTTTTTAAACCCCCCAAGAAAAATACTAAGGCTTGTCTTTCTAAAATCTGAGCTCTATTCCATAGCATGTCGAAGTCCTTGATGTAGCCTTCTAGATCACCTGCTTGTTTATGTTCAGTTAGCTCTTCCAGATGATCCTTTTATCCTTCAAACCTACAATACAAGGCCTCAACATAATCTGCCCAAGTCACCTCTTGTCCTTCCAAGTTCCTCATGAAATTTTGGTGCTAGTATAGGGCCAACCCATCCAGGTAATATAATGTTAGCTTCAACTTTTCTGACTCGGGTATCTCTTCTAGATCGAAATATTGGTTGCATTTACACAACCACTTGTGTACCTCTTCTCCTTCAAAGGTAAGGAAGTCTATCTTGGGCTTGCGTAACCTGGAGGAACCTTGCGAACCTTCTCAGATCCATCCCTGACTACAGGTTGTGCAGGAGGTTGAGAAGCATGGGTGTGTTGGGCAAAACTTGTCTCTCTAGCTAGAGTTTGCAAGGTATGTTTTATTATGATCCGTTGGGTAGCCATTTCCTTCATCATAGTTTTAAACTGGGCAAGGTCATCTGATTGAGCATTTAGTTTAACCTCTATTCCATTGATTCTTTGGTTAGCAGCTTCCAAGGAATCATCCAGCCTTCTCA
Source organism: Populus simonii (assembly GCA_007827005.2). Lineage (NCBI taxonomy): Eukaryota > Viridiplantae > Streptophyta > Magnoliopsida > Malpighiales > Salicaceae > Populus > Populus simonii. The sequence goes on along the minus strand of CM017464.2, from coordinate 43,543,667 downwards.
TATCTTGGGACCTGGTCTTCAGTGGTATCTTGTTAAGGTCCAAAGATTGAGCTTTGATACCACTGTGCTGCGTGTAAGATTAACTAGCGTATGCTGAGTATAATGGTGAAGAAGAAAAGACTTTGAAAAAAGGGAAGAAAGTCGTGTTCATGCACTCTGCATGGATTTCCAAAGAACACGCTAGAGAAAAGAACAAGAGAATTCAAGAGAGAATATTGGATTTCTGTTATATAAGATGTCATAACCATCTGTTACAATTCTAAGGGTATTTAAAGAACCCAAAAACATCTATTCTCTTCTACAAGATGCATGACCTCAACATGTGGCTATCTTAGTTATTTATGACTTTAACCGGGCTGCGTGAAACGCAATCATTTAACTATGTTTGAATTAAATCCCACTTTCGTAAAATGCAATCGTTATGCTTGATTTGAATTATATCCCTCTTTTCCCTTGTTATTTCTCATCTTCTATGTTTCCATCTGTGACACATTGCCAGCTCTATCGATTTGCAAGAGCTCTAGTTGTGGGGTTCGATTTCTAGGATGACGTTCAATTGGTTGTGAGTCTAGGCTTAGAGAAATGTGGCTTGCAGTGATGATTTTACATTTAATGCAGTGGATGCTAGGCTGGGTAGTTGGTCTTTAGAGGAGCAGACTGAATCTAATTAGATGATTTCTTGAGGTGTTGACATTTAATCTGGGGGTTTTGGATCCTCTGTATAGGGATTTTAGATCCTTTATGTCCTCTCTTAGTGAGTTATAAAAGGTTTGTCCTTTCCCTACTGTTTGGTTTTGTTAACTTGCTTGATTTGCTCTTTTTTGTTAATGTGTGTTTGTTGTGTTGTCACTTTATGTACGATTTGATTGACTTTCTTTTTCTATTTTTGTATTGTTGTTCTGAGGGTTGCCATGTTTTTGCGTCCTTTATTTTGTGTTGGCCATAATTCTCATGCTTTCATAGTTCCATTGCATTTCATCTTCGTTGTTTTTCCATGTTTGTTTCTCTCTAAGTTCTGCTAGATTTGGTTTTTGTTAATTTAGTTTGTCATGTGTTTTTTAAGATTGGTTGATGTATTTTCCTAACCTTCTATTCTTTTGGTCATTGCTCATTCTTTTTTGTTGGTTTTCCTAGTTGTTATGGTTGTTATTAGATTTGTTATCTTTCACTTTGCTATGATATATTGAAAAGAACTGTTATCATTTCACAAAAGGAATCATATGTCAGGGTTCAAGAATGGTTTGAAAGGAAAAAAAATGTTTTTTTTCAGGAAAAAAAAAAGATGAGTAGCTTTTGTGTATACATTTCAAAAAAGAATTATTCCATAGGAGATAACAATCCAGCGGAACCGGTTTTTAAGAAACAACAACCCACTTCTTCTATACCTGCTAAGATGATGCTCTTAATTTTCTATCCACGTTCTTATTTTGTTAACTAATTATCTCATCCATTTTTTTGCTTTGACCCTACATGTATATATTCAATCATATGATACTTACCCACTTCTTCTACCCTCCATTTTATTGCAGGAATAGTGAGAGATCAAAAAGACAACACCCTGCACAGTGATTATTTTGCTAAATGTCATGTTGGTTGCTATAACTTTTTGCCTACTCTTGGACTATAATTGTTGAAACAAACTTCATGCAACTTTTTTGTTGCACAATGGTCATTTTTTAAAATATTATGTCTTTTGTTTGACTGGCCTCCATGCAATGTTGTGTCTTAGTTAATTCTCAGATTAAAAAATGTTTTATAATATTATTGTTGCTTGCTTTGCTTACATGCACTTATAGCTTTATATGAAAAAAATATTTAGAAATTTAATGTGTTTGAATGGTTTATATATTTGCTAAATATGATTCTTCATGCATGTTGCATAGCGCGGGCAACAAAGCAAAATGCAATGGATTTTCACGACATTCGTCACTATGCAAAAAAAAAATTCAGTTTTGGTCATCAAACTTTGTTTTTGGGCGATCAAGTCCTATTTAAGGAGCAATTGATTTCAAATTCTTATAAAATGGTGGGATTGGAAAAGGAGGGACTGAAATGAAACACGGGGCAAACATGGGTGACGTACCATAAATTTCTAAAACATTCACTTTGGTCCTCCAACTTAAACAATTACACAAATTATACAATTTTGGTCCCTCAAAATTGTTTGAATTCTATTTTGATGCAGAGGTTTATTTATGTTAATTTTTTGTCCCTGGTTGAGAGAGGAGGGAGAGGGGAGTCACTGGATTCTGGCGGTAGAGAGTGAAACTTGTCGTTGGCATTGATTTAAACCACTAAAATGAGGGATTTTTGTGTCAAATTGTTCCATTTGATGAAGGGAGTCATATTAGATGTTTTTGTACCTTAAAAGTTTGTGAAAAAATAGATTTGAGCTCGGGTTGATTTTTTATTTTAGGTTAAATTTGGTTTTAGGGCAGATTTTTGGATTTTTTAAGGTCATGAATGGGTTTGTCATGGTTTCTATGGTGTTTTATAGGTATTTTTGATCAAAAACAGGTTGCAAAACAAGTTTTTGGGACAAAAGAGCCTAGCCTTGCTTTTTCAGTCACCACACTGGCCGGAATTTAGGCAAAACAGGCGACGCGTCGTTGTTGCTAGCATGATTGCCAGACCTATGCGCCAAACGCCTTGGATCTAACATGGTTGCCATGAAAATATAACTTTAAAGAATGCAATTGAAAAAAAATAAAGTGGCATAACCGATTAAAAAACTAAAAAATGAAAAAATAAACAAAACCTCCTCTCTTTTATTTTGTTTAAATGGCCTCTTTTAAATAATATTGATTTTTTTGTTATGCATTTAATTTATATAGAGGTTTTCTTGTTCATCTAATGTTTTGTTTTTATCTTTTATATAGATAAACTATATTTTTTAAAATAAAAAATATTTATTTTCATATAATATTTTTAATATGTGTAACCTTATATGTTATTTTTTTTTTTATTCTATCAATTTAATGTCATATTTTTCAAGATTAAATATATTGATCTACATCTGTCTCTCAATTTTTCAGGTTTTGTTTTTAGGTGTCATTAATGATTTTTTATTTATCTATTAGCGCATATAATTGTTAGTTTATTTGATTATATGTGTGCATAAACTTTTTGATTTGTTATATTTTTTTAACCACAAAAATACATTGAAAACAACCTGCATATATATTTTTTTATGAAAAATAAAAATATTTGACTCGCGATGAAGCGCAGGTCACATAGCTAGTTTATATTATTTCTCATACATGTGAAATATTATTTACTCACCTAACTCAAAAGCAAAACAAACACATAAGCAGGCACCGAAAGAAATTCTATTAATATACTTAGGTGGAATGTCAGAAATATCTGAATACAAAAAAAGACATGTTCAAAACAAATTTGAAAGAAACATAAAGTCAATTTAATACTTAATCCTAGGGTGTAACTCATAACTCTATATATTTAGAAACCAAACTATTTTTTTTCCAAAAAAAAAAAACAAAAATCAAACGGTTTCTGAAATTTTAATTCAAAACGAAACAAATCATAAAACTTGATAATTATTCACCAATAAACCTCAATTATTCATAAAAACCAATTTGAAAACTAAAACTACAGCTAGGGACCAAATTGTAATTTTTTCAAAGTTTAAGTAACAAACTAAAAATTTCTAAACATTGAGGGAATAAACTGAAAATTTCTAAAAATTAAGGGATCAAATCCTACCTTCTGATAACTAGGAATCTTCTTCAATTGAAAATATGCTTTTAACTCTTACAAACATCTAATATATCTTCTCTTCATAATCTCCCAATCAAAAATTAAAAATACATCTACGAAAAGGTTGGCTGCAAGTTAAGTCTTCAATGTATTATCTATCATAAAATACCACTTTTTTATTGACATGATGCTTATATGAGTTTGTAGGAATAAATACAGGCTTTGGTCTTTCCTGAGGTAATTATCTAGGCACGACCCTCTTCTCACCACATTTCCTTGTTGGGCCTCCCCTTGTCCAACCAATCAAATTTATGTGTTAGGACTTTCCATGTTGACTCTTGAGCTCTCATGACATCCTAGATGGCCTCCACTTCTTCATTGCAAGGTAGAAATATGTTACCAACACCTTCATCCATCAAATAATTTAACCTCCTCTAATTCCAATTAATGCAACTTATAATGAAAGATTGAAAGTTAGGGTTTCTTAAGCACTATAATTACAGTCATATACTTTAGATACTCGAAATTGAAAAGTTCTAAATAATATCTTAATAATCCAAAAATAAGCTACATGTCATTTAATAAAAACTTGGCTGGCCTAAGCTGAATAAAATCAATTCAAAATAAAATCATGAAATATAACTAGGAAAGGAACCTAAAAATAACTAGAAAATAAAGAAAAATATTAAAACAACATCATTTATGTCTAATTTGGGTATGACAATGATCTCAACTAGTTACAATGAGTTAATTAAAACCAAATCTATATAAAATATTGATAAAATTTTAGCTCGATTCAATCAATTAAAAATTACATTTTTTTATTTGTTAAAAATTTCATTTGACTCGTTTGGACTTGGACTTTTGATGCTCGTCCCACGGCACTTAACCATTTGCTAAACCTTACAAGAAAGTTCCAATAATCTTTTGTAATTGAAATATACTCTTTTTTTTCCGGTGGAGGTAGTCCTATTTCAGCTAACACAAACAATAATGCAATACAAATTGCAAGAGAGTGGTTCAAAGCAGATCCAGAGGCAATCGTTAAACCAGGCAATGCAAACAGGTGGGGGGCCAAATCTGTCTGATGCTTTATACTATCAACGGATTTCCAGGGCCATTATATAACTGCTCTGCCAAATGTTTGTCGTGCAAGTATCTAAATTATGGCTATAAAAATATTAAGCGTTTACGTGCGGATGTTTCTCTCATCTATGTTATACAAATGGCACTTGACAGATGCTTTCAAGCTTAAGGTAAAGCCTGGGAAGACTTGCCTTCTTCGCCTGATCAGCGCTGCACTCAATGATGAGCTCTTGTTCAGCATAGCAAGCCATACACTCACAGTGGTTGCAGATGATGCTGTTTATTTCAAACCATTTGATGCTCCTGTTATGACTGCTAGACCGTATGCCACAGGACAAGGTATTTTGACAATTCAACTGTTGCTGGCTTTTTAGAACATGAAGTGTCATCCAAAACCCTTCAAACAAGCTACTCAGTTAAAAAAATAAAAAATAAAATCACTCTCTATAAAGCAGATCTACCACCTCTAAATGACACTTCATTTGCGACAAATTTTACAAGCAAACTTCGTAGCTTAGCTGGTGCGGAATTCCCTGCCAACGTGCCTCAAAAGGCCCACGGGCAGTTTTTCTTCACAGTGCGTCTTGGTACAAACCCATGTCCTCAAACTCAAACCTGTCAGGGACCAAATGGAACAATGTTTGAAGGTTTAGTGAACAATGTTTCATTTGCAATGCCAACTACAGCTCTGCTCCAACCCACCATTTTGGTTAATCAAAGTGTGTTTACAATCCTAGTTTTCCAATCAGTTCGCTAATTCCCTTTAATTAAACTGGAAACCCACCAAACAACACTATGGTGAGCAATGGAACCAATCTGGTTGTGCTTCCTTCAACACCAAGCTTGGATCTCATTATGCAGGACAATCAAGTGATTGAAGATGGCTTGGATTGTCTTGGATGGAAAGCTTCCCAATCAAAAACTGCTTCCTCCACCAGCTGATCTTCCCAGATGTTAACGTTAAAGCTACTCCACTTCTCAGTAGCAGGCAGGCCAGAAACTGGCCTGATGATTTTATTTATTTCTTTTTCCTTTGAGCAAGTTGATCTTGTGAAATTATGTAGATTACCCATGTCAGGGTTGAGGAAAAGAAAATAATATACGAAGTTTATCTCAAATATTCTGTTGCTGAAAGCATGAATTGATATTGACATGAGCTTAGTTGATTTTCTGTGCCCTTTATCTCTACTTTGCATTGGCTAGTGCTCTTACCTAGTCAAACTTTCTAATTGGAAACCATTGAGATGACAAACGAAGTCCACAAAGTAACAGGTCTGGACCGTATGGCATTCAGATCTAGCCGGCTCGGTGCCCATCTAACCTACTATATCTTGATTATGGGAGACTAACATCAGACGCGGTTAATATTTAACCGACATCGACTTCGATACAGTTTATTTGGGGGTTTTATTTTTATTTTGTTTAATGAACATGAACATCAGAGATTCCACTGTAGAAAAGCAGTGTTAAAGAAGGCAACCCGAGCCCTATCTCTACTGAAGACAACGTTTTGGTCCAAAACCAGTAACTTTTAGAGAGAACGGTTTAAATCACACAGGGGATGAGTTGAAAACCCACCATTCATCTCTAATGCAACCTAGTAATCTCAACCTAGTGTGTACTTTACTACAACACAAGATGTTGAGAAGGATCATTGAGCCATTACTTCTTTTTATTTATAAGGCTCAGATAAACAATGTGAATAAATTGGGAGGGTTTATATTTAGAAAAAAAGAACGAACTACAGTTAACAAAAACAAAGACTTCAGCTATCCCCACTTCTTCTGTTAAAACTACAGGCACTCATTGCCGCATAATAGTTCAATGAACTTGGTAACCCAAAAAAAAATAATCAATAGAGTAAATGAACCTATAAAGAATAGCATTGCACTATATAACTATAATATTAAAAACTGGCTTGTGCAACTAATAATCAGCATCCTACTTGACATCCCTATCCATTGGACCTGTATATTAAACACGCATACAACCCAATCCATCTTCTAAACTAACCTTTGGCATAGTATTGAACTGTATATTGGACCTGTATATTAAACACGCATACAACCGTATCCATCTTAAAAACTAACCTTTGGCATAGTTAGTATTGAACTAAGAAAAGCTTTGCTCACGCATCAAAGTTTCTATCTTTTCAACATCTTCTGGAATGTCGACACCATGTGCCTCATGGTCAACTTTTATCACCTGCAAAATTTGTGTACATTTCTAAATTTTGATATTTTAGCAAGCACAATCTAATTCATTCGTATGGAAAAGGAAAACAAAAACCTAATTTTTAGATAATAACATTTGAAAATACATGCAGAATTCTTAGGAAGTGAACAATATACAGTGGTCCTGGAAAAAAAAAAGAGAAGAGAAGAAGGCATCTAACATGAGATAATGGATAAGTAGAATAGCAAAAAGATTAGAGAAAATTAATCGACTGTTTTATTTCAAATTTCTCTTCCTATTTTCCTTTGAAAATAATGCTCAACAGGATTTAAAAATAAAATTGGCTTCAATTTTCTATCCAAACAAAGTTTTTACAGGAGAAGAATACCAAAAATGGGAAAGATTCTTCTATTTCAAAGGATAACACCCAAAAGAAATATTTTGTTTTCATTACCGAAACAGCCTAGTCTAGGGCCTAGACCATATTGTAAGAGAAACAAATAACAGCTTTGAGAAAGCCTTGCAATGTTAAAACCATTATGCAAGAAGTTTCAAATAAAACATGCCAGTCAAGGGGGCAGAGTAACAGTAGAAGTTCTTTATAATACCTTCATTTTGTAACCATTTTCAAGGACCTTAAGCTGTTCCAAATCCTCTTCTAGTTGCAGTGGAGTAGGTCGAAGCTCAGGATATATCTTCAGAAACTTTGTATCATAACTCTGATCAAACATCAGATGATATGCAGTGTTATTAAAGTGCAGGATGGCAAACAACGTGGCTGAAAAACAGAACCCGTGCAGACAACCCAGCAATCACTCAAACATGGAGAGAACTTCCAAAAAAGATGCCATATTCATACCTGAATTCCTAGATGAAGCATATAAGGAAATTGTAGATTGACCTTTCCCGTTCTGTATCAAGTGGGTAAATATATTCATTAACAGTCTGACATGAACAGTTGTGCGGAAAATTAAGACAGCCAACTAATACTTGATAAACTCACTTGTTGTAAGGAATTAATCCCCTTGAAAAATAGATAGCATAGCCATGATTATCCACCACACATTTCACTCGATTGGGATCGAATGCATCTTCAGGCTTCAAAGCAGTTACAGCAGTGCTAAACACTGCATCTGGGGCTGCCTGCATCCATATGAATAATGATAAACTTCAACTAAAGGTATTAAATAATGACAAGTACTGCAATATGAGCAAACCAATGCAGTATAACTTCTGAAACGATTTTAAAGCTGCACAGCTCATTAATTTTCTTCATTTCACAGGATTTTTCAAGTTGCTTAAAACAAACCTTGTGAAAATATAAAAATTTACAAAGATAAAAAATGAACCTTTTGTTCATCAGTTGTCATGGTCATGATTCAAGAGATGTTCATTACGAAGATAAAATAAATTCACCTGCAGTGCTTTAACAATTCCATCTATTATCTCAGGTTCAATGAGAGGCTCGTCACCCTGAATATTGACAACAACATCATATTTCTTATCTAGCTTTTGAAGTGCTTCGTTGCATCGTTCAGTACCTGCACAACAACGAAAGATTGTTACCCAACCTTTGGAAAAAAAAAAAAGAAATTATGATTTACATTGAACAATAACTGAGATACCTACCATTTCGACAGGACTCTGAGGTCATTATCACATCAGCACCAAATCCTCGACAACATTCTGCAATTTTTTTCATCATCCGTAGCCACAACTGCATTGGCAAAGTTTATGAAAGAGATTGTTAAGAACATCAACGAAACACATTAGACCATTCAGGTCACAGAAAAGAATCTACACCAATACAATTATTGTAGCAAGCAGTTTTTTTCCCTTCTATGGGTCGCAATTGAAAAAAAAATGAAAGACTACTAACACCGAGCAGTTATCGAACAAGTCTAGCACATAACAGATCACTTTTGATGGCGACCACAACATCAAAGCCAGACTTTAGGCATCTAAACGCATTAAAAGTGTAACCAGATCAAACGAACATAGAGATTCTCAATGCATTTTAGTTTTGATCCATAAATTAATCCAGGAACACCTCTATAGAGATATTCTCAATGACAATATTACACGAAGCAGAACAGCTCCCCATCAAATTAAGGTGGAGCTAGGGCTAGTTACTTACCTATATGATCCAGTGTACTTGCTAGTTTGGCCCTTTCCCAAGTTCTCTGTAGATGATCAACTAAAAGTGTGAGAATAAAGGAACTCTCTTTCGAGGTACTTTATAATTTTTAATTAATTATAAATTAAAAGAACCATTTCTTTCCCCATATCAAACAGTACACTATAATTCAAAAAAATTAGTACAAGATAAACATGCCACCAGATATCAAGTAAATAATCTCACTTCAAAAGATTTAGTACAAGATAAACACGTTAATTCTAAAGATGAGAAATTGAGTACAGAAGATCAATCAATGAAAACACCTTTGTTTGCTAATCTTTACTCCTTGTTTCAGTACTGGATCACTTAACATAGTGCCCCAACAACTATGTTGTTGTATCTAACCATATCACACATTAGACCATGCGAGGGATAACACTAATTCAAAATAATTTCACACAAGCTCGATTCCGCACAAAACAGCCCTTGAAAAAGTTTTTGGTTGTAAAAAGATCTTAAGAAAAGGTACAAGAAAGTTGACCAAAAAAAAGGGTTAGATGGGCACTTTAGTAAGCTTTTGCTATAAAAAAAATTACCAATCACTGAAGGAATCCAAATATACAAAACCCATATCAGATCTCATATCAAATCACTGAATAACACCTCAAAAAAATCACATGCAAAACTAAAAATCAAGAAATGAAAAAACTTTAAAAGAAGTAATGAACGAAATAAAAGAAAGGGAGGCAAAAGGGTACCTGGATCATGGGTTTGCCAAGGATATTAACAAGTGGTTTGCCTTCAAACCGAGAAGAAGCATAACGGGCGGGTATGATACCAACAACTCGGCTCCTAAACTTTCTGTATCGACCCAGATATGCACCAGCGCCAATGGCCGCAGCAATTGCAGCCCCGGCTACAATGCTGTGCACGATCCAAAATTTGCTCGATGAAGACTCAGAAGAAGAACACATCGACATTTTGTCTATGGTTGTCGTGACTGCTCTTCTCTGGCACTTGTAGATCTCATATCAAATCACTATATCCTTGGCCAGGTCGGATCAATTTTTCTTTCTAAAATAAATAAATACATAAAAATGTTGCTAACGTGCTTTTTATATAAAAAATAATAATTATAAATTCAAAATCCAATAAAAAAAAAAATTGGCGACATGTTTTTTTAAAGATTAAGAAAACAATATTATTTTTAAAAAAATTATAAAATAATAATATATTAAATTTATTGTAATCAATATAATTTAACCTATAAAATTTATAATTCAGACATTATATTATAATTATTTTATAATAAGTACATCAAAATAAATTATAAAATTCAATTCTCAATCAACTCAACATCAAGAAAAAAAATTATAAAAAAAAACATTCAATTTTTAAAAAGTATAAAAATACCGATTCAAATCAACATTGATAAACCTGTCAAACTTGTGACTCAGATCATAAGAACCGGATAACCTAGTAAAAATCAAACTAAAAAAATTTTGAAGTTCATTTTCTAACCAATCAATTATTAAAGGACAAAAATAAAAAAAAATCTAGTTTAAAAGACACGACAAAAAAAGATTCAAGTCAACTCAGGTTAACCCACCAAATCCACAACCGAGTCATGAGACTGGGATAAACTTATAGAAAAGAAATCAAGAAAACAATTACGAAACTCAAATCTCAATTAATCAAATGTTAAAGAAAAACACTCAATGAAAAAAAAGACAAAAAAAAATGACTCACTCAACCTGGATTAACCTTTTTAACCTAGAACCCGGGTCATGAAACCAAGATTACCCTGTATAAGATGGATAAAAAAAATATACAAAGTCCAATTCTCAATCAATCCAATATTAAAGAATAAAATTAAAAAAAAATCGTTTCAAAAAAAGAATTCAAAACAAAACAAATAGCAATTAAAATAATAATGATTAAATTTGGCAAAAAAAAACAATCGACAACCCCTTTTTTATATTTTGGAGAGAGTCAAACACAAAATCGATGAGAGAATAAAGAAGAGAGAGGGAGAGAGAAGAGAAAAAACATTATGAGTCGTCAAAACTACACCGGAGCTCTTCCACTAACATGTGCCACCTTATAAGGCATGCATTATCGAGACAATTCTGATGGCACTGGTGATGAATCCCTTTAGAGTTTGGAGGATGGCACACACGCCACCATAACGTGGTGGCCTCCCCTCACACATTGGCTTATGTGTTACATGCACCAACTAAATTTTCCTTTTAGTCCCTGATTAGTCTAAAAGGGGGGCTGGAAATTTGTGTAAGTTTTAATTTTGTCCCTAAATTTTAGATTGTTTTGAATTAACAAAAATTTAATTTGAATTTGAATTTATCAAATCGAGTATCAACCAAGCATTGGATTTGTTTCCTAACACCGTGAAGATTCAATACCAAGCAAACCAAAACAAATCACTAAAGCTAATCCTAAAACATCCTAATAATATAAAAGGATCAAATTAAAAATAAAAAGTCAAATGATTAAAAAATAGAAATGACAAAAAAAAAAATTACAATGAAATATTACAATCCATAATGCGAGTGAATTTACAGTAAAACCTCAAGATATATTTAGTTTAGTTGCTAAAATGAAGTTACAAAGTGTCAAAGGGGTTTAATAGTAAAATACTATTTTTATTTTTTTATAAAAAAATAAATTAGATAATTAATTATTTTTTAGAATTAATTTCATTTTACCCACTAGAAGTATAATTTCTATCAATTTCTTCTTAGATACTTGTTCTTTATCAATTACATTCTTTAACATTTAATCCTTTCATCAATAAGGTTTTTTTTTTTTAGCAAAATTAAATGAAAAATATCATTATATTTTATAAATTTCAATTTTGCCTTAAAAAATTTATTAATTAACTCTTAAGAAAATGTTTTATATAAAACATCTAAAAGATTTATATATAGTTTAATTCTCAAAGCAAGTTGAATTCAAATTAACATAAAAAATAATAAATATGAAATTCAATAAAAATAGAAAAAGTAAATTCACTAAGAAATAATTATCAATTAACTCCCTAAAATAATTTATCACAATATTTATTTTAAGGATTTACATATAAAATTTGAGTTAGAAAGCAATTTTCTTTATGTGTGTGCGTATGTGTGTGTGTTTTGATCAATAAAAAGAAAACTATAAAAAACTCAGTTAGGATTTTTAAGAAGTTTGAGGAATATAAGCAACCAATATATACAATAAAGCATTGTTTGAATTTTTCTTAATCTTTTTGAAATTAAAGTTGATTTTTGTATATTAATAAACACAAAACATAAAAATTAAAACTAATATAGATTTTTCTTAATCATTATAGACATTTAAGAATCAATAATTCATTAATAAACTCTCATAACATGTGTGTGTGTGTTAAGGAAGCTGAGATAAATATATGTATTAAAATATCTAATCTAATATTGCAAATAGCTTTTAAAATTTTTTTTAATCTAATTATAGAACAATAGTTTATTTTTAATGTAATTCATTTTAAATAATAACAAAAAATATATTTTTCAAGTCTTAGATCAATTATCTTATTAAAGTCTCTTTTTTGCCTTAATGAATGCAATGATTTAAACTGAAATCATTGTTTATGTTAAAAAATAATTTATAATTATGAAAGCAAGTTAAAAAAATCAAAACATTATATTCATTAAAAAGTTAAAAAAAAATATAAATATTTAAAATCATGTTCAATATCTATTTAAAAAATTAAAAAATAATTTAATTTTCATTAATAATTTTTTATTATTATTAGATACATAATAATTGAAAAATAATTTTTTAAAATTCAAATAAAAATTTATGATATTATTTAAGAACCATGTCAAAACCAAAAAAGTAAATAAATCATCATAGTAATTTTAGTTTTTTGCGTGAAAGGGAAAAAAAAGACATAAAAGAGATAGGTCTAGTGTCTAGCAAAACGTTATTTTATTAATGTAATGTTGAGGTAGATGACGTATCATTCACTTATCTAGTTTCTAGTAGCCCAACTACCTAGAAACTTGGTTTTTGTTATTTGGACCAAATAATCCATTTTCAACCAATTTTTGACATGAAAACCCATGAAAAACAACATACATGTGAAACCCCGAGAACAAATCATACAAAATTTTTTTGATAGAATACATAAATAATACAATTACAAAAATTTTATTAATTTCGAAAGCCATAAAAGGGTGGTCCAAATTATGAAAAATAATAGAATTGGGGCCAAAGTATAATTAAAAAGAAATGGGGATTATAAATACCCCATTTCTTCCTCCTTTAGAACCGGCAGCAACACTAAAAAAAGAAGGGAGAATTCTAGATTTTCTATCAAAATTGAGAGAATGAGAGACCAAAAACATAACAAAAGTTTACCATGTATATTGTGTGGGTAAGGCTGTATCGGAGAAGGAAAGGGGTATTGGAGATTATCGGAGATAAATTTCACCTATTGATGAAAACTAGACAGATTCGTTATCTTGATTCCCAAAAGGATTCGGGTTTGGAGACAATAGAATTCTAGAAAAGCTTCTTCATAGAAGTTGTAGTCTGAGATGTTAGCTTTCCAATGGGTTTGACCTCATTTAATTTAGAGCTCTAGAGCCCTAGATATAGGTAAAAATTCGAGGGGAGGTTGAGCTGCCATCCCTGCTGGCAGATTCAACAAAATTGACAAAATAGGGAAATTTACCCACGTCAAGGGCAACAACCGGTTTCCTTCCTTTCAGAAATTTATAGCGTCATGCCTTGACATTCGTAAATAAATAAACCGTACTCGGAATGGAATTTTGTGATTGTTCGTTAGGATTTGATAATGAATCATAATCTTTAGAGGTGTATCGGGAACGTAAATGTAAGAGAAACAATTGTAAAAGAAGAGTAAACATTGTCGTTATTGTTATTGTTATTTTTTAAAATGTGATTTGAATATAAGGCAATGGTTTTTACTTGTGGATTCAGGAGGAACTGCAAGAGGAGTACAACAACAACAAGGGAGTGCAAGCCGAGCTTCCGTGGCAGGTATACCATCCCTAAATAATGGTAATTTTAGTAGTTTGTTTTAAATTGTGAATCTTGTGCCTATGGAAGAGGCCAATGAGAGAAACGATAAAATGGAATGAATGGGAAATGAAAAATTAGATTTGAGTTATGGATCTGATCGGGGATGATGAATGGTGGTAATGAATTTCACAAATAACCGCTCATTGGATTTGATTAGTCAGTCCTGAATATAAGAGGCTAATGATGTTACTAAGATTTGCTAACATCGACATGACCATTACAGAGGATGAGGAATGCTGAGCTTGATTAACTATTCGGGTTGAGAATAGTTAATGATATCGACGGGTGACGTTGATATCGATAAATTCATGAAACTTGATTAGCTTTCCAAAGATGAAAGCTAATGATATCAAGAATCCTTAACATTAGTATTTTCGAGGATACTCCAAGATGGTATGGAATATTGATTGATTATTTCAGTTTAGAAATAGTCAATGACATCAACAAGTTACGTTGATGTCGACATTCCCAAGGATTTGACTAATCGACCTCGGAATGGGCGACTAAAGGAACTGATGAGAGTTATTAGTGTCGGCAAGATTATGTACTATTTTGTGTTTGAAATCCTAACATTTGCATGCTCCCTTTACTTATTAAATTATGCATGTTTAAATGTGAAAGAAAATGATGATATAATGATTTTGCTAATGGAGTTGTTACAATACACAACTCAATAAACTCCCTTATGCTCTTAAAGTTGCCAAAAATTGGTCAAAAAATGAAAAATCAACCCAAAATCCCAAATCTCCCAAGCTCCGATCTATTTTTTTGAGCAATTTGACGACCAATAACCACCACCATTTAATTCCCCATTCCTTTGTCGAATGAAACATTTAAGCACCAAACTTGATCACTTTTATAGCTTGAGTCACGACAACCAACCACTTTCTCTTTTTACTATAATTTTTGTCGAGTCTTCTTTTACCAGGGACCAAAAAAAAAAACTTATGGATCGAAATAAACATCGGCATAGATTTCAAATTAGACTTATTGTTCTCCATGTTTTAAAGTTTAGTCCCTTTTTTTTATTTAGTACTTCTACAATAATTGCAACACTAATTCCATCTAATTAGGCAATTGAAGGGTACAATTAAAAAAAAAAAAATTGTTTCACTTTCATGAGCAATGACCATTAAAGACCCTGTTTTCTTAAAAGTATATTTTTTGACATAAAAAATCATGACCGTAAATTGAAAAGTTGATGCATGCATTTAATTAAATAAATCAAAAATCATTTGTGCCAATAAACATACAAAAAATCAACAATAACTAAAACCCAAACTAAAAAAATCAAGAAATTGTTATAAATCAAGAAATTTAATCTCACGAAATGAGATAGGTCCTCGATTGTGTTTAATAATTTTATTTCTTGAAACTAATATTTATTTAATAAAACAATAATAAAAAAACACACTTTAAAAAGAGATTGAATAAAATTAAAGAAAAAAATTAAGTAGAGCTACACATAAATAACAATGCCTCCTAATATCATAAAAAACATTGAAATTTTATTTGTAAATTAAGTAAAAACTAAATGGTATTACACTAAATTGAATTACATTAAAAAAATGTGTTAGAGTTAAAATTGAAAAGAAAAAAGCCAATACAAAAATTCAATAAAAAACAAATATTAAAGGATAAAATTAGTAAAAATCAAAGGACAAAAAAACCAACCCAAACACTCTGGCCTACCCTGGATGGCCAAAAATATATAAGCTTAAACTTAATTTTTTTTAGTTAAGAGACTGATAATAAAAAAACAAATGACACGTCACTTGCTCCTTTCAATATTTCAACCACAATGATTGATGAAAAAACAAAAAGGGTAAATTTTTTACTTACAAGCTTATTTTTCAACTTTTTTTTTACTTAAAACACCTTTATCTACCACTGAAGAAATCAATTTAAAAATTCAAAGTTAACCTAAAACCAAAAATTTCTTTAGCTCAGATATATTATCTCAATTGATGAAAAAACCAAAACAACATCTAGAAAAAACTCCTTTTTATCGAAAGAATAGTGGGCTAAATTGACGTCAATTGAGAGTCAGTTGACCATAGCCATAAAAAGGACTTAATCAAGGAGAGAAAAACCATTAATAACTAAAATGAAAAGAAAAAATTCACTATAGCAGTTCATGATGAATTATATATTGGCGAACAATGGTGTGGAAAGGAGCATAGCGATATGTCGACGCCCTTTAGTGTTTTCTACAACAATAATGGCTAAAAGGATGATATCAAGTTATTACATCCAGTTCATGAGATAAATAAAATTATTTTTTATTTAAAAATACATCTAAATATTTTTTCAAATATTTTTTATTTTTAACATTAACATATCAAAATTATATGAAAACAATGAAGGTTTTATAGGCAAAGAGATACCTTCGCATTTCATAGCCGATAGTGAACAGCCAACCTGGTATCGCTGCTGCAGAGTTTGGATTTGAACCAGCGAATCATGGGTCACTATGCGGGAATGTAGCAGAAAACAAGGCTGGAGCTCATAAATCAATCAATTAATAGGGATACAATTAACCACTACTCGGTTAAATAAAAACAAAAATAAAAAAAATACAAGCAGCCCTATTGTCATTTATCAGACAGCATGGGTGCTCGGCATTCAAACTTAAAAGCCACAAGTAGCTCCACCCTTCATAGCAAACATGGAGGCTCCAAACGGTGTCAAAATTATTAGATCCATCTGGCCTGTTTTCAAGTTCTGAGACTTTGATGTTGTACGACTCAGGAAATTGGATTAAATTACACATCCACTATTCCTGTTCGTTGAACTTTGCTCTATACTTCTGTATTAGTACAAAAGTCAAATACTGGCCAATCACAGGACAGTGTTTCAGAGATGGGAGGAGCCGCAACCACCTTAAAGCCAGTAATTTGCTTCAGATGCTACTTTCAATTAGACAGCATGCCATCCCAAGCAGTCTTTAGCAGTCTTGAGGCAGAATGTTAGATGATTGTTGTAGTTGCAGTAAACCATTCATAGGTGAGAAGGAACTGCATCAGCCATGCCTGACTCATTCATCCAGCCTGCCAAAGATATGTTTATGTTTTTAACAAATCTATGAAGACCCAGCAGCATGACTGGCAAAACCCTTGGAGCTATCATTTTTTCTCCATCGCTGTTTCTTCTTTGTTGACTTCTCTTTCTTTGAGCCACTTTCATCATGTCTCACCTTCCCAATGTCACCATTTTCTTTCGACTTTTTCTTCCGAGACTTCTCTTTAGAAGAAGCTTTCCTCTTCTTTCCAGAGGAATGTGCACTACCATCTCCAGCATTCCCGCCTCCTCGTGGTAATGCTTCTTCTTCATCATCCAACTGCCAATTGCACAAAATTTCCTGTCGTCCATAATTTGACTGCAAGGGCTCCCCAGCTCCAGGCAGCAAGCTGCTAAAAGTTACCTCTCCATTTTTCCCTCCTTTGCGTTCCAGCAAAACTGGGTCAGGTCTAATTATGGTACCAAGAATGCTCCTGTTGGGTCCTAAGCTTAGGATGGTCTTCGGATTTGTCAAGGTTGTAAAAGCCATTGAAAAAGCAGATCTAATCTGCAATATGGATGGTAAAAGGACTTTCAGTAAAATTTAGAATAGCAAAAGAAATTCAAAGCTTTTTATATTATCAATTTGATTCATTTGATGGAAGCAAAAGGATGGTATGAGTCACACAAGTTTCTCATCCCTTCTAATGCAACAACCCGATTAGTTGAAACTTGTTAAGAGAGGTAAAGTGCTACGACCCACCCAGCATAACTCAAAGCTAAAGCAATTCATCTAGGGTACTTGGCAAATCAAACTGAGGATATAAAAAATAGATAAGTTAGAACTCAAAATGTTATGAAATATATTAAATACAAACAAGATTTTGGAATCTGCCCCCACATTTAAACTAAAATGAACCTTTCCCTCAAAAACCTTTATTCCTAGTGCAGTGAAAGTGATGAAAAGCAAGCAAAAATAATATTATAACAGTGAACAAACCTGGAAATAATTGAATGAATTCTTGCCAATATCATTCTCTGGTGCCTATTCATCATAAATAAACAGTTTTAGTTCATCAAACAGAAACAAAATAATGACCACCTTTTTGGAAAAGGTCTCCAATTTTTATTTTTTTTAATTGTACAGTCTGATCCCAATCTCAATATTCTGGAAAAGGGTTCAGAAATGCATGCCCATAAACCAGAACACAAAGGCAAAACCAAGTGTGAACTTGTAATAGCTAAGACAGGACCCGGTCTTTCCTGGGGAATGCTTGGGAATCCTATATTTAGCTCTAGAGATGCATCCAACACCCACAGAAAGCAGTAAAAGATGTAATTAAAAAATCATATCAATAATTTTTTGAGGCAACAAATCAATCCCACTCTTTGATTTGCTTAATAGTCAATTAATA
The DNA here is from genome assembly GCA_007827005.2 of Populus simonii. Classification (NCBI taxonomy): domain Eukaryota; kingdom Viridiplantae; phylum Streptophyta; class Magnoliopsida; order Malpighiales; family Salicaceae; genus Populus; species Populus simonii. Next base: position 43,525,070 of record CM017464.2, on the reverse strand, counting down.
TATGGAAATGTCACATCTTAGTAAAGAAAGTCAACCTGTGGGTCTTCAATTGCAATGAGAAATGGCCGTCCATTGTTCATAAACCTAAAACAGAAAATGAGGTAAGATCAAACATAATATTTTTAATAACTGCAAGCTAAAAGAAAAAATAAAAATTTTCAATCCTAAAAGCCTTGCTTTTCCTTTACCCTTTGGTACGCTTTGAAAAGAATGTCCCAGTCCCCTTGCAAGATACACCAACATTTGTGGTGTTCAATTTGCGTCCATAAAAATCAAAAAAGTGTATCTGCTTTCCAAAAACAGACTAGTAAGAATATAGAAGTCTACAAACTGTTACCCCCCAAAATTAAAGGGTTCATATATTCTCCAATTAAGTTTACAAGAATAAAAATAAAACACAGAACATATCAACTGCATCATGAAAACCATGCTATCTTGAAGTTACATTGTGCTGAATAAGGGCTTGAAAACACGTACCAAGAGAAGCCCCAAATTACGTTCTAGAGAAGCCTGGCACTCCCTATGATTCTGTAGCATCAAAAATGTCATGAGGCAGTGGCAATATTGTTTGATGAGAAAAGGAAATGGTAACATGCCAAGGGAAACATCGAGGTACTTTAAATTGTTTGTAAGAAGCATGATTCTATCATATCAATAAACCATAGAAAAACTCATTTGCCCTCATACAAGTAGAATGCTCTCTAGAGGTCAAATGCAAGAAAGCTCAACAAAAAGGAAGAAAAGTCCTATCTTATCTGAAATAAACTCCAGAAAGTGGTCTGTCAAGCATCCAAACCTCAGCTGAGATGAAACATGGTAGCATTTGAGGTATATTTTCTGTCTTATTAGAAATACAATATGTAATCTCTTCACTTTACATTCATAGCTTGACCAAATACAAGATCTTCCTAATCACCATCATTTCAATAGCTTTGATAAACTCACCATTGTTTTGGCATCTTACAGCATATGAATAGTAGGGAATTAACGGATTAACTGGCAACAATGTGCGCATGCATGCAAGCTAGAGTGCAGATGAAGAATTCATTCAAAGGTTTAATTCATTACCTGCAACATTGCCATAAGCATGGCAAGCAGAGCATAAGAACTTATGCCGCCAGAGTATACCTGCATGTTTTAAAGAAAACTTGAATCAGGCAAACAAAAAAGAACAATGATTGAGAATAAAGTGTTGACATCTATGAGAATGCTATTAGATGGCTGGTATACAGATATATACCTCGTTGAGTTCTCTTTGTTGTAGGAATACTTTCAAAATCAAACATAATGGTCGTAGTTCAGGCCACTTGGATATTGCATTCTGAAAGAAACAACATTTAGCTTTAACTTCAAACTACTTTTATACACACAAGCAATTAAAAAAAGGGTGCGTGTGTACATGTTAAGAGAAAGTGAGATGATTGTTATACTTGTTACTCACATCATAAAGAACGAAATGTCAGAAAGGAAGAACACAGACAACAAACCTTGATAAACTCAGCAGCTATGGGTCCACCATTCACATCAAAACTGAGATCCACAAAAAACATTGATCAGTTTCCAAAACAAGCAATGCAGAATGTAGTCAGAAATTTAGCTGACAAAGAGATAAAACCTACAGATTGTATATACAGCTCCCGAACCATAATATAAATGAAACACAAAAAAATTGATATGTCAAATAAAAAGTTCGGAGAAAAAAAGAAGGGCATCTTTGCTTAATTAAGTGTTGTAGTATAAAATATTCCTTAAAAAATATGTATGTAGAATTTCTTTATGACAATCTCTATATGCACTTACCCGGGCTACAAATTAAGCATCTTATAATGCTCAGCCTTCATAGAGCATCTCATAATTTCAGTTTCTCATTTGGCTTCCCCCCATGTGTCATGCAAGTTTAAACCCAAAGCTACTGACTAAAATTCTATCTAGACCAAGTCCCTCAATCATAGTTCAGTATTGGATTTCCTTTATTTATTTATTTATAAAATCACCCAATAACTGAACCAACAAGAAAGCTAATGTACCAAACCCACACTAAAAAAATAACTACATTGTAACTACTACAACACAGTATAAGCAATCCCCCCTTTACATCTCATCTCCTTTTTTTCTTTGAAATGCATTTGGACAATTATTCAGAGGAATCAATTCAATAAGGATTGAAATGGACTACAAACCTTGAGAAAAAAAAATAATCTCAAAACATTGCAAGGAGAAAATCAAACTAGGAAATGGAAATACAAGTGATAAATAGACAGACCTTATATCAAAGGAAACACCACTTCTCTTTTCAACGAATTTAACAATGGGCACACGAGCCCTTGCTATCACCTAAGACAATAAAAGAGAGCACAATAGACCTTTGTTTTTTTGGCAGCAATAGTACCCCAACTGTTGATGGAGGCATACCTGTATCTTCTTTGCAACGCCCTTCTGAGACAAGGCCCTGGAAAGAGCGTTTAAACCAATCTGTGGGCTTTTTAGTCCTGAACCCAGAATCACAACCTACAATCAATAGCATTTAACAAAAGCTTTTGTTTCAGTTGATTAGTCAGCAGTATTCCACAGTAAATTCTTAACAAATGTCACATTATACTTACATCAATGTCACTGGTTGGAAGATAAAGTCCTGTCCTAAACGAACCAAAAACTTCCACCTACAAAGCAAACACAGCAACGCAATTTTACTAGCTTTTATGCTTCTATAAAGAAATTGTGTGGGTGAGTGAGAAAGAGAGAGGGGAACTAAGAATTACCTTACAATTGGGCCATATATATTTAATAACATCAAAAACACATCGTACAGCTTCAGCACGTGAAGCTTGTTCCTCCTGAGTTGGTGACAGAAAATCACAGAAATCCACTATCTCTGCATCACCCACCATCAGATATGAGCTCACTATAAATGCTCGTTGACCAGAATTTCTCAAAAAACTAAAAAGAAGCTAAAACATATTCCAAACATCACATGAAAAGTTCACAAATTTAAACATTCCAAGTAAGCTACATAAAAATTTAGTATACCCACATTGTCACCCACACTGGACTTCCATAATTAAGGCCAATAAATTCTTGAAGAGATTATAGTTTTCGCCCTGTTATATTTTATTTTATTTTTTGCTCAAGAGGGAATCGAAATTAACCAATATTGTGGTCCCATCCAGATTTTAAGATACTACTAGAGTCAAATTAAATCAATGAATATGGAAAGTACTCATATTTCCTCCATAACCACAATATATCTAAAGAATCAATGTGCAAGAAATCAACTTTTCACACACAAAAACAAGAATTAGTAGGACGAACCCACAAATTAAATCAACAAAAAGAAAGAAAAAACTAAAAAGCACTCCTTTGTCCAATATCATCAAGGTATACCTTTATGTAACTGTAACATCGGACTCCTAAATTTACTATCCCCTCTAAACCACACGCTCTCCGTCATTGGTTTCGGCAAGTTCTCCGTCTCCGTCTCCACCTCCGCTTTCCTCTTCCCCTTAGCCTCTCCATTAACAGGCGTCTTCAGCTCCAACTCCTCCTCATCACCGCTTCCAACATCAAGAGAGAAGAAATCAGGTGCAGCAGATTCCGCAGCAGCAGCAGAATTGACGGCGGAGAGAGAAATCTCATTGCGGAATACAGAGTAGGGTTGGAGAGGATCGGACAGCGGCGATCGAATTGGAGTGGCAGTGGGTGAAGGAGAAAGTGGGGTTAGGGTTAGGGTTTCGTAAAGAGGAATTGCTTGGGCTTGAACTGGGGATTCCATAGCTGGGAATAACTTTATTGAAAAATAAAATAGGGGAGAAGAGTTTTGGTGTTGGGTTTTGCTGTGGCAGTGAAAGGGAAAACAATGATAGGGTTTTTGTTTGTTGGGGTTTTGAATAGTTTTGTGGGGTTATATATGGGGAAGGTAGAAAGTAGAGATGGACACCAACATGGGTGCTGTTCTTGTTCTGGAACTAACTAGGGTTTTACCGTGCATGAAGTAGTAGTAGTCATCTGAATTTTACTTCTTTCCTTTTTCTAGTTAGGCTTCTTTTTGTTTGATAGATAGTAGTTTTAATTTAAAAAATAAATTTTAAAAAAGTAAATTTTAAGAAAATAAATTATTTTTTAATGTTTAATAATGTAATGAAAAATAAGTTGGAAAATATTTTTTAATGTTTGGTTATGTTATAAAAAATAAGTTGAAAAATAACTTATTAATTTTTTATTTTTCTCAAGTTTATTAAAATAGTGAGAAACAAATCTTACAAATTAAAAAGTTGAATGGAAATAAAATTGAAAAAAATTATAAATTCATAAATTATCTCAAATAAAATAAATAATAATCAAAATAATAGAGATCAAATCTAAAAAATAAAAAAAAATTAAAGATGAAAAAATTAAAATAATAATAATTAACATTTCATAAATTATTTCAAATAAAATAAGTAACAATCAAAAGAATGATAACTAAATTTGATACATAAAATTTTTAATAAAAAATAATAAGGGAAAAGCAAATAACAATTATAAAAATAAGGACCAAAATTAATATAAAAATTAAATTTTAAGAGATTAAATTGAAAAATATATATTTAAAACAAAATATATATAGCAATCAAAAGTTTGAGGACCAAATTTGATTTAATCAGCAAATAATATAACATTTCTAAATTTTTCACAACTTTCAGAAAGTGTTTTCCGCCTAAATTTTCCAGGAAAACATTTTTCTGAAAACCAAGCCAAATTTTTCTTTGACTTGAAAGTGTTTTCCGTTGACTAACTTTTTGAAAAGTAAACAAATGCATGAAAGTTTGAAAAGTGATTTTCCCGAAAAGTGAATTCCAAGAAACAAACATAGTCTTAATGAGCAATTGTTCGTAGTCACTGATGCAGTGTTTTAGACTATGATATTGATTTTTTAAAAAATATATATATTAAAAAAATTATTTTTAATATTACTATACTAAAATAATATAAAAAAATAATTATTCTTTAAAATATGGTACACTACAAAAACAAAAAAAAAATTGAAAAAAAAAGTGCAGTTGTATTTTCTAATTGATTTAATTATAAATATATTAAAATCATATATTGCTTGCCTGCTGTTGTGAGGAATTTTTTAGAATCTTTTTTCCGTCAAAACCAATTTTTTTATTCATGTAATTTTTCACCGTTGATAAAAAAAAATATAAGTACTGTAGTTCATTGAATTTAATGTAAAAACAATTTTTATCATACCCGACATCATGACGGTTTTAAAAATATTCAATGAAAAGAATGAATTTTTAGTATTTTATTTTTTGATGGAAAATAATCTTATTTAAGAAGTCGCCACCTAATATTATAATCACTAGAAACTCTAACTGGTTAACAGAGATTCTATACTTAAAAAAACTATAATGATTTAAACTTTATTTTTATAAAATATTCATTACCACAAACTTAAAAAAAAGCCTGCATCACAAATGTATGTATAATAATTAATAAAATGATTGATATCATTATATAAAAAAATACAACAATTTTATATCTTATGCATAATTTTAATTAAATTATTATAATGAATTTTGATTGCATTCTTGATTGTAAACAAAGTAATTTGCTAGTGTGATTTTTTCTTTTATTATTTTTTCCTGAAAAAAAAAAATTTCTGTCCTATATGCTTTATTTAATGAAAACCAAAAGCAATTAGAATACATATAAAACAATTATGGATAATTTGAAATAAGAATAAAAAAAGATATCTTTTTAATTAAAACTCTTTTATATTATTAATGTGTTTTCTTTATTGGGATTTTTGTCACTATAATATTTATCTTTTATAAACAAAAGCTATCAGCAAGTTTTAATAAAATAAATATTATTTTATTTACTTGGTAGAGTCTACCGAAAACGAGTTTTTTTATTTACTGTGAAATGATATAAAAAAATATTTTTTATTGAATGTAAAATAAGTTTTGGTAACGGTCCCCAAACAATTTTCTAACTTTTTCAATTTTGAATATACAAAAAAAAACTGTTTGGGGACATTTTTGAAAATAAATTCGAATGCATTTTTATTTACTGATGGAATGAGATACACAAATATTTTTATATTGATTTTTAAATAATTATTGTTTTGTTTTATATTTTGAATTTTGTTAGAATTTCTACAGGTCTAATCAAGGCTTAGTTTGCGCAAGATAAACTTAGATTTGCCTTGATTTACACACGGACCACGGGCTTGATTCTGGGTCATCACAACCTCGCTCTCTCTCATAATCAACACAAAACAATACACAGACAACTTCTATATATATATATTCATGGGGCATATTCTTTTAATTTCCCTTTTAACAGTATAAAAGTGTGCCAAAAATTCTCTCGTCAACTTGCCATTGTCACCAGCTGCAATCCCAAACTAGGTCGTAAACCGAGGAGGACAAGGAGAGTGGTTTTCCGAGAGGAAAAAGCTTGCAGCTACTGAAATAACCAATATATATATAGCAGTACAAAACTGTTAACAATATTTTTATGCTAAATCATATACAAACCAGTTTCATATCCATGACAGAAGCTCCTTTTACTTCTGCTTCTGGCAACAATGAACACTTCCCTACTCTACTATTTATAATTATGGTTCTTGATGCAGCGATATTGATCGTGATATTTTATTTACTGTTAGAATTTTGTTTGAGGCATTTAGAATATCGGCGCCATGCTCTCCGTAACCAAGATCCTCGTCATCATCCTCATGATGTTGAAAGTGGGCAGGTAACTGGAAGACTCGAACCTGCTACGCTTTCCATGTTGAAATTATATTATGTTCAAATCGATGAAAGCACAGTCAATTTTAGCAGTGGATGCGTGATATGCTTGGATGATTTTCAGAAAGGGCAGAACTGCTGCGTTCTTTCCTCGTGCAAACATGTTTTCCATTCAGGATGTTTTATGCAATGGCTGGATAAGAATCAGAGCTGCCCTCTCTGTCGAAATCCTGTATGATGACGTGATTCCTTGTTTTCTTGATGAAAATCGATCTCACTATAAGTTAGAAGATTAGAGAAACACCATCACGAAGATGGCGAGCAAGAAGTAGAGCAAACCGAAAGAAAAAGCAACGACATGCTTCTTTGTTAACTCTCAATTGTCAGTAGAAGAATTTTCCTTGTTTCTTGATGGATTAATTGTTTCTTTAAATTCTTTAGTTTAATTGTTCCTTTGAGCATAAAAAACTTTATAAATATGTTGTCAATGACACTAACAATCAATCCTGAATCAGACATCTATGTCTCCTCGTAAACAAAATTCTCTCCTTGCTGTTAAAATCCGAATCCTCTTCTTCTTAAATTACAGCAGAAACCACTATTCACTTGTTCGGGTTGACAAACGGATAAATAAAAATATTTCATCTCATAATATATTATTTACTCTTGTGTTTAATAATTTTATTTATTAAAATTATTATTTTTTTAATTAAATGATAATAAAAAAGATACACACACATTTGAATTAATAAAATTAAATAGGAAAAAAAATCTCACGGTATTACGCTTATTAGAAATACTATAGAAAAATAAATATTTTTTATTTTTTAAAATAAAGTTCAATTATATTATAAAACATAAAAAAATTATACATGAATTAGAATAATCTCTTCAAAAACTAAATACATGCAAAATAATTAAAAAAGAACTATTTAAAAAAGGCTAAAAGTAAAAAATAAGAGAGAGTGCTCGCGTATGAGCCCTTTTTTTAGCTCAATTAGGGTGGACTACACGCTATCCACGTCAATATTTTTTGAAAAAGAAAAATTCAAGATGATGCGTTATCTGTTTCGATAAATCTCAACTACTATGATGACTAGAAAAATAGAGTCTATTTTTTTATCTACATACCTAAAAAAAAGCCTAAACATCTTGATAAACCCATAAATGACCTTAAAAAATCAAAACAATCACACAATAACATGAAATCAACCCGAAATAAAAAATCTCCCTGAACTTAAATCTAATTTTTTTAGGCAATTTGAAGGTAAAAAAACATTTAAGTGGAACTCACCTCATGAAATGAAATATATTGACATCAAAATTGACTATTTTGGTGATTGAAATTTGTGTTAACATTAATTTTCTCTCTTTATCACCGATATCCGGTAATCCCCCTCATCCTTTTCAAACGAAAGACCAAAAGTTTAAAACATAAACTCTTATACTAAAATTGAATTAAAAAATATTAAGGGACTAAATAGGTGTGATTTGTAAAAGTTTAAGAACTAAAATAAATTTTTTATGATAACTTTAAACCCATCATCTATTTTTTATATCTTTTACATTTTGATTCTCCTTTCAATCTTGTCCCTGTGAACAAATTTGATTCAATAAATCAGTCAAATCAACTTCAAAAGCTTTCAATAATTGAATAATTATTGCCTATAAGAAGACGAATTTGAATATGGGAACTGTTGGGAATTTTAGGGCACGTTTATGATTTTTTTTGGATCAATTAAAGGGTTTTTTGCTAGTATTTGGACACTATTAACATTCAATTAATGTACAATGAAATTAACAAAAACATTAAAAGAATTGAGATTTGAGATGAAAACATTTTTCACAGTAAATAATCGTAATTTTTTTTTCCATTCACACCCTCCTCCTCCTCCTCCTCCTCCTCCTCCTTTTTATTTGGTCTTTTGATTTTATTTGCATCTTTTTCTATTAAATACTTTTATTTTTTATTTAACAATTGTAATTCAGTTATGCAAAAATAATACTTTATAAATCATGAAATGATATTTAAATTATGAATATTAAACCATCTTAAACTATTTTTCATTCATATTTTTATAATTGAGTATTTTTTTTCATTTACATTATTTTTTTAATTAAGTCTTTTTGTTTTTCATTTAACAATTATAGTTTAATTTTATAAAATTGATGCTAGGTAAACAATGAAATAATATTTGGAATTTGACTCGACTGATCTTCAGATTGAGAAGAATGAACATGTAAGTAATGTGAGATAAAAAAAACATTAAACAAAACAATGGAAATGCAACATAGAATAAATACACAATCTAATTATGAATTGTGTTTTGTTTTTTTTTCTTCTTTTTTTCTTGATTTTTCTTTGTCACTTGACTTCTTTTATTCTCAATTTAATCCTTTTATCTTAAGTGGACATGTGGTTGAGTTTCAATTATTATTTGATTGGCTTTATATGGGACTCTTGTGATGTTAAAAATAGGTTTTGATGTTGAGTTAATGCTCGGTTCAAAAAATAAAATTGAATTTTATTAATTTAAACCAATTAAAATTTTAGGAATCTAATTTTAAGCCGAAACAAATATTCAATCTTTTTTTTTAGAAATAATGATTGGAATCAACATATTTGTTATATTTTTTAGCACATATAATTTTCAATTTTTTTTTGAATATATGTATAAACTTTTTAGTTTATAGTTAAATTTTTTCTTGATGGTAAAAAAATCTATAATAACACTGTGCCTTTTTTGTGTTGAAAACAATCTGCTCCATCCCACATTGTAGTGCATAGAGAATCAAACTAGTTAGGAAAAAAAATGTTTGGGGAGAATTAAAAAACAAAAAAGAAGCTATAGTAGATTATAAATTATTATAATCCATCATATGGAATGGGCACTTTATAACTTGTTTGTTTTTATGGTGAATTTTTTTTTTGAAAAAAATTAATTTTTTTATTTGCTTCAATAATTATTTTTGGTGTTTTTAGATCATTTTAATGTATTAATATTAAAAATAAATTTTTAAAAATAAAAAAAATATTATTTTAATTCATTTAAAAAAAAAATACAATACCAAGCAACCTTTTATATGCAAACTAGGCTCAATCTAGAATTTCCATGACATGGAACTAGCTCTACTCTTTGTTTCCCTAAGCAATTGAATCATTGACCATCAAACATCGATCCTACATATTTCAGACTAGAAGTAAGTAAAAAAACTGAAAAATTGATTAAACCAGAAAAAAAATAACCGAAAAAACCAAACCATGAAAAAAAACCAATTAAACCGATTAAAATTTTTAAAAAACCTACCGGTTCGATTTTGATTTTATAAACCTGAAATCGAAAAAATCAAACCGAACCCAAAGTGAAAAAAACCAGAAAAAAACTAGCCAAAACTGAGCCAAACTAGAAAAAACCGAACCAAAACCGAACCAAACCAGTTTGAACCAATTTTTTTCAAAAAACGAATCGAACTGAAACCGGTTTCGGTTTGAACCGGTTTTAGTTTTTTTTAAAAAAATTCGGTTTGGTTACTTTTTTTTATAAAAACTGAATCGAATCAAAAATAATTATCCCTCTTTCAGACTTCTAGATACAATCGAGTAACAGATAGCTAGGTCTGGTAGTGGGTTTCTTGGGAGTTGAGGTATATAGTTTCGAAAACTCATTATTCGTTAATTTTTATTTATTTTTTGAAATGTATAATAGAGCTTGTAATGTGATAAACCGATATAATTTCTAATTTTCCCTTTTATCACAAATCTAATTATAGATCCGAACAAGCTTATTAATTAAAAACATATTTTCATCTAGGATTGTCTAAGGGTACAAAATATCAATGGTAAAATCATAATTAAGTTCTTACAATTTCTAAGAAATATATATAACAATTAATAATATACAAACAAAAAGTCCTAAAAGGAAAATTTTAAATAATAATTATGATCTCTATCAATAATCAAGCGATAATTAATGATGGTAGAAGAAAACACGAACAACCTCAAATATTAATTAATCCACGTACTAACATCTTAGTTACAAAGTTCATGATCAAACATGCGAATTTGGAAAGAAATGCCAGAATTTTAATGAATTGTTTTCTTTTGTTCAAAAGGAGCTATACTTGATTGAAGGCTATGGCAATGTATTTTTATTTTTCTTACTGAATGAAATTTTCATGTATGATAAACATATTCTTCTTATGTTTGTCCTGGCTTTTCGGGGTTTTCAAATCTTTTTGTGACATAAAAACAATATTAAAACACCCCTAACAAAAATAGCTTTTTTAGCATTAGATGTAAGGATATTTTAGTTATTTTATTATGGTTTTTTTGTTATTTTTATACAACAGTAATATGATCTTTTAATAGGTATAAAATATTATTTTAATTAAAAAGTGGTTGGCATCATCTATATTATTTAAGTGGTGTGTGTAGCGCCAAAACAGTTCTGAACACCACCATCTAGGACAGCATTCAATGCACCTCATCGCTCCCATCACAATAATGAGGTGCGTGCTGTCATAGGCCCGGCGGTGGAACTCTGACTAAACATTCTTTCTTTCCTCTCTCTTTCCTCGTAGAAAAATGTGGTAGTCATTGCAAAAAAAGAAAGAAGTCTGATTATTTGTTTGTTGAGTCAAATTAGATCATCATTCTTTTGATTACAATATATTTGGTTTGGATTCATTTATCGAGTTTTTTTTTTTTTGCAATTTTATTCATTGACATTTAATTTTTATATTAAATATGGTCCTTATTTTTTTTATTGTTATTTTTTAGTTTTTCTTATCCTTTTTTTAAATGAAATTGTTTTTCAATTTCATCATTTATGATTTGATTTGATTTTTTTTTTTATCAAATTTGGCTCTCATTCTTTTTCAAATTTATATATCTTTTCTTTTTTTAATCCCTTTTATAAATCTTTTTTTTTCGAACTTATTCCTAATTATTTTAGTTGGTTGGGAATTTTACGTTGTTATTTTTTTTGTTTTGCCTTTTATGCCGCGATTCGACCTCATGATCTGTGTTATAAGCTCTGATAGTTAGACCAAGCTGGCTTCAATTATATTTTTTTTTTAATTCCATCCATCATCATTGAATTCGTTATTGAAAATTGGTATTTTTTTTTTTTTTTACCCTTTCTTTCTATAAAGTTATCTCAATATCATGTCTTGGATCATGGATTTAGTAAGTTCACCAGGTTTGACTCCGATCTTTTTTTCATTGCTTTTTATTTTTTATTTTTTCCCTTCAATATTAGGTTGGTTTGAGAATAAAACTTCATAATTTTATTTAGTCTACTTTCCATAGAGTTATCTCGGTCCCACGACTAGGTTATAAATTTGATTTGATATTTTCTTAAGCTAGATGATAAAAAATTATCATGTCCGGTTCTTTCGGATGATGTATTTTTAAAAATTCATCTATGTGATGACTCAGGTAGAATTGAGTTATTTTTTTTTAATTTTATAATTCAACATTTTATTTACTGGGAATTGAGATTCATATTTTTTTTATTTTTCTTTTTATGTAATTATCCTATTCTTATTTTATTTTTACTTTGTTAACAAATAAGATCATTAAGATATTTTAAAAAATTATAAAGATATATTTCCATAATATTGGCAAGCATTCTATTTTTGCATTGAATCATTTTTTTGGTTTTATTTATTGTTGACATTTTTTTAATTATATTATTAAATTAACTTAGTATTAAATTCATTCAAATCAATGAATTAAATTTTAATTTTTTTAAAATAAATATTTGTATTATCATGATATCTTTTCTATAATTAAAAAATAAATAAATTCGCCCACAACGTAGTAGTCATCCATATATCCACACTATATGGCAAAGGTAGGAATTATTTCTTCCTAATCTAGCGAGGTCAATGGACCCCATGGATATTTTGTGGCATCGACAGTGGCTTTCTTTACTAGATGATCCGCATGTCACCATGCAACTAGTACGCACCACCACCTTCCTCAGCATAGCAGTTGACATATTTCATTCTTTCAGAACTTGTCTCGGCTCTCTTGACAGACTCTGGCTTATATCGAGGTAAACACTGAATCATCATCCTATCGAGGGGAGGGGAAGAAAAGAAAGATACGTAGAAAACATAATGCATTTTCTCAATCATAAGAAATTCTATTTCAGTATATATATATTTTTTTTGTATTAAGGAAGGGCTCGACTGAAGACCCCTTGATGGAAATTGTACATTCTTGTTTCTGTAAACTGATGTTTTTTTTTCTTGATTTCACAGCTGAGATTACAAGCATATCTATAGACACACCAGACCTTCCTTATCGAGTACGTAGGAAAAGTGTCAATACTCTAACAATCAGTGTGTACAAAGAGGAATGTAAATTCTATAATATAAAAACTGAAGTTCCAGACAGCTCGATCCCCTTTTAAATGGAGTTTCAAAAAGGAAAAACAAGCTAAATTCTTGTTGAACAAGTGCATAAATATATTCCTTCACCAACTGAAAGGAAAGGGAGAGGGAAAAAGAAACAAGAAAAACCAATCAACGGCGCACGCCCCTAACCTCTCTTCTCCTTCGGTTGCCTTGCGTCCTTCCATACGTCTTCACAAACCATTCAGGTATTCTTGCGGAAACTCTCAATCCAACAACCACTCCTACCACAAGTCCACTTCCATATCCGATCACAACTGCTATCCATTCAATATCTTTTGGAAGAATATTATTGAAGCCTTGATGTTTTGGCAAGTTTGGATGCTGTGGAGGTTCAGAACATTCGGATTTCTTTGGCAAATGTTTCATGTACAATCCTGAGTTACCTTCGTATGAACTGTTATCGAAAGTATTAAATTGTTTTCCTTGTGGTATAGGACCCACCAATTGATTATGAGAGACATTGAAGTATGCAAGGAATGTGAGCTGCGTCAAATGCTGAGGGATCTCTCCAGACAGCATGTTTTGTGAAAGGTCTAATGATTCAAGATTTGCGAGGTTCCCCAACACTGACGGGATGTCACCTGAGAGATGGTTATTTGAAAGGTTAAGCGCATTAACCTTCTCAAGTGTCCCAATGGATTGTGGAATATCTCCTTGGAATGCATTGCTTGAGAGGTCAATGGCTGCAATCACATTTGGGATCTGCCAATATTTCATATACACGCCTTTGTTTGCCAAGTTAATTTCGTATCTGTAAGTAAAATCCCTGGAATAAACGGGCAACTGGAAAGTATGGATTGTCTGCATATATGTGAACTCCTTAAGATCAGAGAATCTCATACTTCTCAGGGTCTGAAAGAACTCTGATGGCAAGATATCCGTAAAATTGTTGTAGGAGAGGTCAATGATTTGCAACTTGCGAAACTCTAACATGGCATCAGGGCTTTTTATTGATCCAAGGAATTGGTTAGATCGCAAAATGAGTACCTGCAACTTAGGAAGATTTGCCAACCAAAATGGGAATTTGTCGCTAATTCTATTGTAACTCAAATCCAAAATCTCCATCATCCTGCAATTTGTTAATGATCTTGGCAGCTGACCCTCCAGTTGATTGTGACTTAGATCAATCATTCTCAAGTTGCTTTCATCTCTGAATGCTTGAGGAATTCTTCCATGGAAGAAATTGTTTGATAGATTCAATACAAGCAGCGAATCACTGAAGTCGCCTAAACAGTTTGGAAACATGCCACTCAATTTGTTGTAAGACAAATCAAGGAAACCAAGAGATCGCAAATTACACAGAGATGGTAAAATTTCTCCTGTCAGAGAGTTATTTGAAATACTATAACCGATGAGGGAAGGTGGTGGAATCGGGAGTTGACCTTCAAGCTTGTTAGAATCGAGTTCTAGCCACTGTAGCTTCGTCAAAAGAGAAAGCTTCCATGATTGCTCAAAGCCAATGAAAAGATTGTTTCGGAGAATCAAAATCGAGAGAGTTTTGTGACCTATGTCCGCTAGCCATTTCGGTATTTGGCCTTGAATCTTGTTGCGACCTAGATGCAAGTAGATCAACTCATCTTGGCTCCTGAGGAAATCTGGAAACTCACTTAAGTTGCAGTCACCTAATGCCAAATACTTAAACTTTGGAAGTGTAGTGTTATCACTGATCTTAGTGAGCACAGTCAAATTGTTTCGGCGTATTTGGAGCATTGTTAGGTGTTTGAGACTAGCAAACATGCTGAATTCTATAGTGCCACTCAAGTGGTTGTACTCCAATTTGAGCTCTTCTAGATTCACAAGTTTGGACATAGACTCTGGAATTGGACCATGCAACTCATTGTGTCTAAGATGTACGAGTGTGAGTTGGGTAAGGTTCGAGATCCATAATGGAATATTCCCTGTTAATCTATTATTGGAGAGATGTAATTGACTAAGTTGGGTCATGTTCCTAAGAGATAAAGGGATTTCACCAGCTAAATTGATGTCCGAAAGATGTAAAGCTCTAATTTTGTTTAGGTTTCCTAACCAAGACAAACCTGGGGAGATGAAACTGTTCTGAGACAAAGATAACACTTCAAGTTGGGTTAGGTTTGCCAACGAAAGAGGAACCTGACCTGAAAAATTGTTGTGTCCGAGATTTAGATAGCCTAGTTTGGTGAGATCACCGAAGGATGATGGAATTAGACCCTGTAAATTGCAGTCCTCAAGATTGAGAAATGTCAATGAAGACAAATTTGCGAGGGCATCAGGCACGGTAGAAGAAATGTTAACCGAGCTGAGATCAAGTTGCTCAAGCCCGGTGAAGTTTTGAGCTAGCCTTCTCAAGTTGAAGCTTCCGAGTTCTAACAAGTTTCTTGCAGATGAGTCAACATTTCGACCAAGATCAAGAGAAGTCAAGTGAGACAATTCTGTGATTTCTAAGGGAATTTCGCCGTAGAACATAGAATTGGAAAGGTTGAGGTATGTTAGACTTGAGAGAAGGGCAAGTCGAGATGGAACTTGAGAATAATTGAAGTCATTACCCCCAAGGTTAAGCCTTCGAAGGTGAACAAGTTGAAAAAGGCTGCTTGTGGAGTTGATAGAACCATGGAGAGAACTACCTCCGAGGTCAAGGCCAATAACATAGCCAGTGTCCTCATCACACTCGACGCCATCCCATAAGCAACAATCACTGCTTTCTCCTCTGATCTTCCATGATGCAGTCTTTGGATAAGCGTAAGAACTAATGGAAGCGTTGTTGCTGATGGAAAAGCTTTGCATGAAATGCAACAAGGCAGTTCTCTCAACGCCATGACAGAGTGGTTGCACAGTGTTTATTAAAAGAAACAATAGTGTCAAAAAGCACACGAATGACAACAGCCCATACGATGGTGAAGCCATAATGATGCTCCTGTCGATAATTTTTTGTTGTTAACTCAGAAGTTGGAGTTGGAGAGCCCTTTATAGCAAACCAACGGCATTGATTGTGTGACATACAAAACTGTGAAGAATACAAAATCAGAAGAAATAAATTTGGTCCATTATCCCATACGATGACTTTAATTCAATTCTACTTATGGGACCAACCAATACGCTAGGAGGTTCGATTCCACAGGAAGAGAAATGACGACTTCTGTGTCTTCAAATTAATTCGATTATTCCCGATGAAGACTTGTAACCATGGTACATCCGGGTGTTTCTTACGGTCGTTGATTTTTAAAATATTTTTTATTTTAAAATATTTTAAAAAAATATTTTAAAAATATTTTATTTTTTACTTCATCACATTAAAATAATTTAAAAACATAAAAAAATATTTAAAATAAAAAACTTACAAAATTATAAATTAAAACTGAAATCAAACATGAGTGGCGTGCCAAGAATTAAATGAAAAATCCATTTAGATTCTCGATTTTTAAAAATAACGCAATATATATCATTTAAGTCCCTTTAATTTTTTAAAAAATTAATTTTCATACACAATTTTATTTGTGCTATTTTTTAATTCTTTATTAGAAAAAGAAAAGAAAGAGGGTTGCTGGATTTCAACAAGCTAAACACCAAAATAAGTTTTCTTGGTGTCAACAGGTTTCATGAGATAAGAGAGACTTCATAATAGTTGTTTGTAACCTCGATGTTATATGAAAAACTAGATCTGAGCTGAAAAAGCCAAAACTAAATTGATTTGACTTCAGATTTTTGGATCGTTTTTTTTGTATTTGGAGTTGATGAAATGATTTGTGGGTGTTGGTGAGGTGTTTTTTAGTTGAAATAGCTTAGAAATCGAGTTTTTTTGGGCAAAAAACAAGTTCTCCTGATTTTCCAGCCACCACTGTATGGCAGGAATCTGGGCTTGCACGCTAATTTTTTTTTCAAAAAATAGGGGCGGACCCTTTAAAAAAATTAAAATTAAAATTAGCTCAGGCTCACCAGCACTCTGGGTCATAGGCCTACGAGTTTAGGTCTTTTTGTTCCTTTTTTTTTTAAAAAAAAAGTTATAAATTTAAGGAAAAAAATATTAAACCTGAATAAGTTCATGGTTCAGATCACGGATTTAACGAGTTAAGCCACAAGAACTGGACTATTTTTTTCTCTAATATTGCTTTTTTTTTACTAGTGTCTTTTTTAAAATCTTTTATAAAAATAATTGAAAATTTTATGTTTCGATTAATATCTCTTATCAGTGATTTTTGTTCTTATTTAACCTTTTTTGGATAAAGATTATTTTTTTATGGTGGTTAGCGTATTTAATTTTTTAAAAAGTTATTCTGATTCATCATTTTTTTTAATATTTTTGTAGACAAGAACTTTATTTTAAAAAATAAAAATGTTTATTTTCAGATAATATTTATGATATGTGATGCCTTGCATAATATTTTTTTTATTTAATTAATTTAATCTGTGTGTCTATTTTTAATATCTTTGATTGAATAAAAAATTAATTTTAATAAATAAATTCAGTAAACATAACCTGATAAATGTTCTGTTTATTAACACATTTGATTTTTGTATTTGATTTTTAGTTATTGTTAATACCTTTTTTTTCCCATTTATTATTATATATAGTTCTTGATTTATTTGATTACATATATGCATAAACTTTTTAATTTACACTTTAAATTTTTATAAGTACAAAAATGCATCAAAAAAGCCTACATGTACAAATGTTTTGTAAAAGGAAAAAATATATGGCCCACGGCTGATGTGTCATCTAATTTACTTTTAGAAAAAATTAGAGAGGATAACATAATACAAGTTTTTTTTATTAACACACATAATTTTTTATTTTTTTAATTAAATATATGCATAAACTTTTTAATTTTCACTTAAAACTTTTTAAACTTCAAAATATATCAAAAAAGCTTGTATAGAAAATGTTTTGTGGAGAAGCAAAACATCTAACTCATGGCAAAGCATGAATCAAGTATCTAGTATATATAAAAATATGTAGGGATGACATTTAGTTTGATAAAAATGTTCTTAAATCTTAAAAAACATCACATGTTTTTGTTTTTTTTAAAATAATTAGTGTTCTTATCTTAAAAAAGTTGCTATATGCAAAAATTAAAAATACTTCCACTCCATATAAGGAATTAATGATTTATTTTTCTATATATGATATTAAAGTCAATATGTAAATTCAACTTTCTAATATTTATTCACTCATATATAATTAAAATTAAAACATAATAAAATTATATTAAAATTTAGAAAAATAATAATATTTGAACACGGTTATTATTTTGTAAGGGGCTTTATTGATGTCTTATATTATTTTTGACTTATATAGATGAAAAACAATTATAGCTTTTGATAAACTCTACTAAATATTAAAAAAAGACTTCTTAAAAGGTAATTTTATTCGTGCTATAATATTTTTCTCAAATATTATAAAAATGAACTTTTATAAAATAAAATGATTCATAAAAATTACAATTCTAATATTTTCAAGTGAAAAAAGTTAATAGAGCCATAAATAAAAAAAAATCGTATTTTACCAAAATTACTATAAATTGTTTTCTAAAAAGACTCTTTAAATATAATTTAAAAATATTTTAATATATTTCTAAATAAAACTCCTTAGGAAATTATTCAAAAATATTTTAATATAATAGTGATTTTGGTAAAAGATGAAATTTTAGTTTTATAATATCGAAATATAAATATTATAATGTAAGGTCTAATGCTTTATCAAGTTTTAGAATTTCTCAAGAATTTTTAACTACAGTTTTTACTAAATATTAAGTAATAAAAATTTAAAATTTAAAAATAATCAATAATCAATAAAGGGAAAACTACGAAAGAATTTTCCAAAGTTTTTCTTTTTTAGTTCAATAATACGAGTTATCTTTGAGGCAACTTAGTATCAAGCAAGATATTTATTAATTTTTAAAAGATTCTAGAGACACCCCTTCTTGTCAAACTAATGTATTAATAAAAATAAAAATTCAAAGTCCAAATTAATATAGGTTAAAAAGTCTTGGCATTTGGCATTTAAATGTAGCAATAAAGATTGAAATGTCAAGATCTTTTTTATTTTGATCCTCAAAATTTTAGAGGACTTTTAATTTTATTTTTATTTTTATAATTTCAAGCTTAGTTTTTTATTAATTTTATTTTCTAACATTGGATTTACTGGGTATTAAATTTCATAATTTATTTTAATTTTTTATTATGAAGTTATCTCGGTTTTGTAACTTGGATTAAGAGTTTTACAGGTTACCCATATTTACTTGGGTTATTTTTTTTGTCTTTTTTTTTTAATTATATTTTCATCAACTTCATCCTTCAACATTGAGTTGATTAGAAATTAAGCTTCAGAATTGCCCTTTTAATTTGTTTTTTATGGGATTATCATGGTCTCATGGCTCGAGTCGCAAGTTTTATGAGCTAGCCAGATTGACTCAGGTTTTTATGTTCTTTTTTTATTGAATTTTTTTTTATTTCATCCTTCAACATTGAGTTAATTGAGTATTAACTTTTATATTTGTTTTATTTTCTTTCTATCCATTTATCTCAGTCTCTTGATCTAGGTTTAATAGGTTGACCTAGATCATTTATTTATTTATTTATTATCAATTTAATCCTTCAACATTAGGTTGGTTAGAATTTGAGTTTCATAATTTTATTTTTATTTTCTTTCCATGAGGTCATCACATTCTAATGACCTGGGTTGCGATTTGGGCTAGTTACCTTTGGTTTTTTCTTATTTTTTAGTTTATTTTTTTTTCAATCTCATTCTTTAATATTGAATTGATTAAAAATTAAACCTCATAATTTTTTTCGGTTTTCATTTTATGAGGTTATCCTGGTGTCATGACCTGAATCACGGGTTTGGTTTGTTGACTCGGGTTGAATAAGGTGGCTTTTTGTATCTTCAACATTGAATTGATTAGGAATTGAGTTTCATAATTTGTTTTGATTTGCTTTCTATGGGGTTATCCCGATCTCATGATCTAGGTGTATTACGTTAACTCGAGTTGACTCAACTTATTTTTTTAGTTAAATTTGTTTTCAATTTCATCCTAAAACTTTGGGTTGATTGAGAATTGAGTTTAATTAAAAAAATTATTTGTTTTCTATAGGATCATCAGGGTCTCATGATCTGAATAACAAATTCAGCAAGTGAATCTAAATAAAACCGGGTTAATTTAATATATTATCATTTTAATATTTTAAAAAAATATTATCTTAAATTTTTTTAATCAAACTATAATTTTTTTAATTATCGAGTTATCTTTGAAATTATCAATACCAAGAAATCACATCAAGTCAATTTATATCCTAGCAATGATACAACGATTTGCTTAAACGTGTGGTCCAGCAGGAACCTGGGAGATTTCTAAAGCTGAACCAAAGTCCATTCCTAAATGTACGTAATGTCCAACAAGAACTTGGAAATTTCTAAAGCTGATCCGTTTCTTTTCGAGAACAGAAGTCCATTCCTTGAACATAAGGTCCACCAAGAACTTGGAAATGTCAAGCCCGTCTTCCACGTTATAAGTGTCCCATCCCTCTCCCGTTCAGCAGTCCAGTCATTCATGCATCAGACTTCAAGCCGGCTTCGTTCAGTCTGAAAATTTGCTCCATTGACCAAAAGTATCACAGTGATATACTAAATTAGCAATCCACAGAATATAATATTTTTTCATATAAATTAGCTTCTTTTTTTAAAAAAATTGGTGGCCAATAAGCCATATAACCCTCCATTGCAACTGCTGTCAGCATAATCAATTAATCTAAACAATTATAATATTATGTTTTTGCCTTTCTAAACAATTATCTTGGTGTTGGGGTAGTTTAGACTTCAATCCATTAATCTAGTTATTTTCTAAGTTAGAATTTTTAAAAATTTTCCTTTTATTTTTTTTAAATAAAGTAAAATAATTTAAACCATGCTTATAGTGGTTTTTGTTTTTTCACTCTGACTTTTTGTTATTGTTAGTTTTATTGAGGATAATTTGATTTTTTTATACAAATTAATTATTAATTAAATAAAAAAATTATTTGCATATGAAAAATTTCCATGCAATTTGAGCATGGGGCCAATCAAGAAAGAAACAAAGAAAAGTTTCAAGACTACTACATGGTGGATCAAAGAATCATCTAATAGCTTGTTCAGTGGTAAGAATTTTGAATCAAAAAGTTTACTCTCCCTATAATTTCAGGTTCGAGGCCTGAGGTTGCTAATATTTATGGCCACTGAAAATTTACTTGGTCGTTAATTTCAGGGTCCATGAGGATTCGTCAAAGCTGATCCGGACACCCTACATATATTAAAAAAAAAGGGGGGGGACCAATGAATTACCAAGGAACTCCAACACCCTCTTTCCTTCCTTTTGGAACCTTCTATAATAATGAAGAAGCACTCATAAAAGCAGTAGTGAAAAATAAAATCAACGAAACAAACATCCAAGAGAGAAGAAAAGGAGAAATAAGATTGTGATTATCTGGTAAGCTAATGTGAAGCCCCCCTTCTTCCTTTTCCTGCAAATTCCTTTCGTCTCCTGCTACAAATTGAAGAGCGCTACAGTACTCGCTATGCGTAGCCAGTAATGTTCACAGACACAAAATAACGAGTTATTTAGAGAACAAGGATGCTCTGCAAAAACTTCTATCTTGCAGCTATTATAGCTAAAGAGCCATGGCAGTGAGTAAGAATGTGGATCGATGCTCACCCAATCCCAAGGCTAGTTCCCGCCTGAATGGAACAAGCTTAATAACTGTGGCAAAAATTCGTTTGATTTTAGTAAATTAAGTCTTAAAAAACTCTGTTTAGGGAAATGAGTTTTTAAATTACCTTTCTTTTGAAAAAAAAAAACTGGCTATAAGGGAAAAAAGAAGAAGAAGGTGGTTTTGGACCTCCATTTCACATTAGCCCCAGTTTTTCAACTTATAATTTAGCCTAATTATGCAATTTCCAATGGTTACAGTGCTGAAGCTATTTAAGTATTGGGCTTGACATCAATTCATTAGGCTGAGCCAATTAGCAAAAGTGGGCGTATAAAGATATCAATAGGAGCATCTCCGTATCCCTGTATAAAGTCTTGAAACTCATTAATGGTGTCACCGTGGTGTCACCGTATCTAAAGTTCGGAATTTGACAAGCCCGACACTTCCAAATAACATGGGTCTACACGAAGGCTCAACGTTAGAAGTACAGAGTTATCAAGAATCAAGAATGAACAAGTAAACGTTCTGCTGTTTGCAGTCCCTGCACTTTGCTGAGTTAGATTCAAGTGTTTTCATGTGCAAATAAGGCATACATGGCGGTTTAGTTATAAGCACGTTCAATCTATTCACCGGAAAGGCCAACACTGATGGCTTGTATCCCACTGACGCGCTGTAGAGCAGCATCTCCATGCCAAGGGCTAGCTGATTGCATAGTTTCGCCTACCAATGGCAAGAAAGTTGATGCATAATGGCTAAAAGATGGCTGGCCTGATGGCGGTTTGGGCATCACTTCCAAACCCTCGAATGAGCAGTGCCATTTTCCTACCTGCAAAGCCCTGCAGGAGGCAGCAGGACTTCGAAGTCTTGAATAGACAAGTGTATTACTTGAAAGAAATTCATAAATTGAAAAGAAAAGGAAAGAGCAGTAAGGTGAGAGCACGTATAATACTTGTGGAAAGTAAAAGTGCAAAGAGACTGTAATCAAGAAAAGAGAGTTCATCCAATTGACTGATAATATCCCCTTACAAAAACCTCAGAAGAGAAATGGCAAACATTGATTAAACAAAGAAAAAACTCTACTTTCATTTCCTATCGTCTTCGTCGTCGTCGTCGTCATCATCAAAATCACCTCCATCCTCACACTCCACATCTTCATCGAAATCCTCAATCTCCTCATCATCATCATCAACGTCCTCATCATCTTCTTCATCCTCATCACTGATCACTCTCTCGCTCTTCCCACGTGCCTCCACACGACCCATCTCTCCGAACCGACCACATCTCCAATTCAAAGCCCCGTTAATGTCACTCACAAGACCACCATTAGACTGACCCCCAAGTAAATTGAAGATGGGCTTTTGCTGTGGTTGGAATAGTGCAGGGTCAGAAATCATGAACTGGCTGGTGATGTTATTGGACCCGCCTAAAAGAGAGCCGCGTAGGAGATGGAGAGGGAATGACTTGCCGTTCTTGAACAGCATCATCCTTGTCGCTGGGGTTGCCATTTGAGAGGAGGAGAGACCGGAGAAGTGTTTTGCTTGCTCTGTTTTGGAGGCGGATGGTGATTTTGTCCAGGGGCTTTATATAGGGAGGGTTTAGGGTTTTACGACGGTGGAGGGCATGAACACGTGGCAGTAGGGAAGGTTGAAGGAAGTTTCTAGAGACCGTGTTCGTGATGATTTGTTGAGGCCAAGTTGCTTTGCTAGGAAACAGAATCACAGAATCATGGAAGATTTTAAATTCTAATCTCTGATGAGGTGTTTGAATACAAATGCAAGCCCTTCCCTATAATGCTCCTTAATAAATAATGAAAGAATACCTATTAATAAATATTTTAGAATATTTTTCATGTAAAGTATTTTACAAAATTTTATGGTAAAAAAACATGTTAATTTCTCAAATATTTTCTATTAATAAATTATTTTACACCAAACAAAAATCCCCATGTTTTATTGTTTCAAGACTCAATGAAGGGCATCCCAAACAAATAATTTGATAATTGTTATTATTAAATTAGAACTTATCAACCTTGAAGGTTTCGCTTGATGTGTAAAAGATTTTTCTAAGAAAGAATTTCAAATCTTGATAATAATCTCGAAAAACATGTAAACTGATTGTAACGAACGTGAGAAAATAGTAGACGAATAAAAGATTGCTTGATTGCAAGTGTGCAATCCTCCTCCCATGAATATATAGATAGTTAGTTAAGTTTTTTGAAAAGGTAAAATAGTAATTTTATTATTTTAATTCGCAATGAATCTAAGGTATTTTTATTATATTTTTCTCAAAATTATAATTTTATTATTTTAATCCACAATGAATCAAGATATTTCTGTTATATTTTTCTTATAAATTATAATTTATAAAAAAAATATAATAAAAATACCTTGATTCATTGTGGATTGGAATAATAAAATTACTATTTTGCTCTTCTAAAAAACTTAACTATATATTAGGGGTAACTAAGTATTTTCACAAGCTCTATTGGTCATTATTTAATTGATCGGGGGCAGCTAGGTCTTTGTATTTTTTTAATAGTATAATTATTTAATTGCTCTTAAAAGAAAAAAAATTATTTATCTAAGGTGAAGGGAATTTTTCAATATTTTACTTTTCACAACACAATAAAATGACTGTATTACATTTTATATTAAAAAAAACTCCTTACCTTGCTTCCATGGGATTATTCATACTTTTATTTTGGTTTTCTTGTGATTATCACGTAGTTCTAAGAGCAATTTGATATTTTAATATATAATGGTTCATATATGCGTTGAACATGTTAGCAATTAAGCTGCCTCGTTGTGTTTAAGTGGTAATACAGTGACTTATGGTTGCCAAAAAAGCTTTCTTTGATGTTTTTTATTTCATCACGGCGGGGCTTACCTCTATAGATGGTGCATATGGCTTAATGCCTTCTAGTTTAACACTGATTTGTTTTTTTTCTTTTTTTTCCTCTTTCCTCCTTGATTTTTATGCTTGACTTTCTAAATATTTCAAAGCAACCCTTCAATTTATTCATTCTCTGGATTTAATCCATGTTCTTTCAATTGATATTCTTTTATTTGAATTTTATAAAATTAAATTTTGTTTTCAATTTCATCCCCCTTTAATTTTTTAATTTGTTAAATTCTTTCTCCATTTTTTTTAATTTCTATTATCATTTATAGTTTTTTTTATGATTTCATTCTCCTTAAGTTTTATTGTTTTTTTTTTTTTACTTTGGCAGTTTTTTTAGATTGATATTTGTTTTTTATCCTTTAACATTGAATTGAGTTTCTTGATTAAGTCTTGGTCTACAATTTAAGGAATTGTGAATTTGAGAGATTAACCCAGTTTTAGAAGATTCATCCATGTTCTTTTTTTTTTTAAGTTTATGTTTTTTCAGTTTCATCATTTAATATTTGATTTAATTAGATATTAGACTTTATTATTTTTTTATTTGCCTTCTATAGAGTTTTTCACTAATTTTAAAAACGACTCAGGTTATCTTTGGTTTTCTATTTGTCATTCTTTGTTAAATTTAGTTTTTTTAAAAATAAATTTTTATTTTGAATTAAATTAAATCAATTGCTTAAATTTAAGCATGTTAAACATCAAATGTGTGATAATATTGACGATAAATATTTTTACCTCTAGTACTAATCTCACCATTTTTTTGTGATATATATAGCAACTTGATTATCACACATAATTTTGATTGGATCATCATTAATTTCTTTTAGATCTGTAAGAAATCTTTTTATTCAGATAATTCCAAAAGTTAAGTTGATACATGCGATGTATTCAATTTTCATGGTACTTTCAGCTACACAACTTTTTTTTTGTTTTTGTTTTTTACTGCACCTGAGAAATCAACATCAGAGTATCTAATAACTTTCGAGTTTTTACCTTTATTATCATATGTCAAATTATAATCTTTTATGCCTTTAATATATCAAGTATTCTTTTAACAACTAACCAATAAACTTCTCTAGGATTACTTTGAAACCTACTTACAAGACTTACAACAAAACTAATATAAGATCTTGAACAAAGCATAACATACATTATACTATTACAACTTAAGCATATGGAGTATTTAACATTTTTCTCCAACATCTTCATTAACATGACATATTTTCTTATATAATTTTATTTGTTTATGAATGAGAGTATTCATTGGATTAGAATTATCCAGATAGAATTTTTTTTTATTTTTTATTTATCTATCTATTAAGATATATAAAGAGTTCTACATTTTCTATCTCTAATAACTTAAATGCAGAATATATATGATGCTTCACATAAATCTTTCATCTCAAAATGAGATTTTAAAAAACATTTCAATGCAACATCATTACTAACAATCAAATTATCATCAACATGTAAATATAAAAGTATCCATACTATTCCAATAATAAGCAGAATGATCAAAGTCATTAGCTATAAAACCATATTTAATAATAGCATTAATGATGGTAACAAATATATTTTTAGCAAAATCATGCTCCTCAAACAAAATTTCTTTGTCAAGTTCCATAAAAGTAAGCATGATTTCTCTAGTACTCTTATAATAAAAGAGCTAGCATTTTCAAGTGATAGAAGTGGAACACCAACATCAATTATGCAATCAACTTTGTCTTGAAGAAGAATATGACAAATTCAACGCTTTTAAATAGGAAAACTGGTACTATTCAATTTTTCAATTTTTCTTAATTTCTGACTAACAACCTTCCTAACCAAAATTATGACAATTAAAAAACAATTATTAGACAACTAACCAATAATGGAGGACCTTGATATAATTATGTATACCTTACTTTACCAATATGTTGATGATGTGTGATAGAGACTAACATTGATGCTGATCTGCCTTGGAAAAAAAGTGAAATTATAACCATAATGATGGTTTGAGAGGCAAGAAAAAAGAATGTACCAAGTAATATTCTATGAAGCAAGTAAAAAATTACAAGAACCACAATAAAAACTTTAGGCTTTGATACCAATTATAGTTTTTATAATTTATGCAAGAAAACAAAATTAATCTAAACAAAAAAAAAGAATTTGTTCCAGATTAATGGGTGAGTGACTTTAGGTTTTATCTAGAAAAAGGATTTTTGTGTGGTTTTTTTTCCTTTATCTGGTAGCTTTTATTTATATTTATGGAAGAGTTTGTTATCCCAGTATGCAAAATATCTAGATAAATAATATTATTTTTAATGTTAATGTTCCTAAAAAATAGCGACCTTTTCTCCCATAAAGTTCATATTTACATATAAAATTCTAGTTAAGTGCAACCATAAAATAATCAGTTTGATCAGGTCAAACTCTATAAAGTCAACTTGACCAAGACAAATAATATGGAGATATTATTGCAAGGTTCTCAAATTAATTTTTACCATTACATTTATTTGGCTAGTCCTTTATGAGGGTTATTTGGCCACTTTATTCAACAGCTCATTGGGATGTTGCTATTGCTATTTGGGTTTCAATCTAAATCCTAACTCCTGCATCATTATTCTTAGAATTTCAGTAAATTTGAATTATTCATCGTTTGTTATTACAAAATTTATTGGAATTTCATTTAAAATCATTGTCAATAAACACATTTGAGACCAGAGTAAGGGTTCAACTCACTTTTAGGCTAGAAATTGTTAGAATTTAATCTTCAATATAAACTCTTTAACACAAAACATTAACATGACTTAAATAAATTATGGTAAATAAAAAATTAGTCTAAAAAAACTCTACCCTTGGTAGACATGTTTATAACTCTTTAAAAGCTTTATCCTCCATAGAAGATAAACAAGCTTTCATAGTGGTTTATTTTGTTGAGATTTGAAAAATTAAAATTGGACCCAAAAAGCACTTAAGCTTGTAGAGGGTAGACCTAAGCAAATTGGGTTTTTAGCTTAAACTCACATGTGTTTCAGCTCGAGCTTAGGTTTAATGTAAAATATTTTCTTGGGCTATAAAAGGCTATTTTGTGGCAACCTATTTTAAACTTAAGCTTAGGTTTATAATTTTTTGGCCAATAAAGAATTAATTTTTGTCGGCCTATTATTCTGCCCAATCCAACTTATGAATGATAGAATATGATTAGTTTGTTTTTCAAAAACCAATTCTCAGAACCTGAAAGGTTTTTTCACCTTAAAAGACAATCGATTTAAAGCTAAACCATTCTAGTTTAATTCTAGTTTTTTGAAAGGTAACCAAAGCTAATAATGGAGGGTTTTTTGTCGGTTTTGGTTCCTAATATTCTCTATAAAAGTGACACAATGTATAGCATGAATAGAAACTAGAGTTCCTCGATTCTTAAAGGTTTAAAGCCCTTAATCACATAGAAAGAAATTAGAATTCTCAAGTCCTAATGTTAGAGCCCTTAACTGTAGAGAAATCTATGATATATTCAAAAAACAATTTAATTCAATAATTTTTAAATAAATAAATAAAAATAGACTACAAAAATGTATAAATATAAGAAAGATATTTTAATTAGTAAAATCATAATTAAATTAAAGGTTGTAACTCATATAGACCTTCAATCATATGGATTGATTTTTGTCCCTTGGGTTGATCTACCTTGATCTGACAAAGCCCTATGACCCTTATAAAATTCATCTTCACCCTTCACATAGACAATTAGTTGTCTAGGTGGATTTTCAAAAATAGATCTAGGGTTAGACTTGCCCCGAGGTAAGACTCTAGATGCATTACTCTCCTTTTTATTATTCTTATTTGCACTTACCCATCTTAATTGATTTATCTACTTAGTTAAGTCTGCTACAAAATGCTCCCGTCAACCAAGTTTTTTTTTATAGGGTTTTTCGTGTTGCCTTTCGAGCCCTCATAGTGTCCTAGATGACCTCAATTTCTACATTGTGAAATAGGTTCTTACCATTTTCGTATATCAAATGGACCAACTTGTGATAATAATTGACGCAATGTATAAAATGGATAAAAACTATGATTCTTTGACACCCACCCCCCCTAAATTTTTATAGCCCTAGACTGCAGAGAAAGAAACTAGGGTTCCCGAGCCCTCATGTTACAACTTTTAACTGTAAATAAAACTCTGATTAATTTAGAAAATTATTTAATTCAATAATCTTCAAATAAAAAAAATATCCTACGATAGTTTTTAAATACAAGAAAAATATCCTAATTAGTAAAATTATAATTAAATTTAAAGTCTTAATCTAAATAGAAAAAAACAATCTAAATACAAGGAGAAAGAAAGTCTTGAATAGTAACTTTCAGACATTATTTGAAAGCTTTATTGACCTCATATGACAATAGAATCTTAACCCTATATAAAAAATAACCTTTAAAATTTTCTGTTAAAATTTTAACTTGATCTAATGGTCAGATAATCAAAAGTTATGTTTATTTTACTGGATTATGTGATGGACATAGAACTCCTATAAGACCTGAAAAATCTTAACTATTAAGAAAATAATATAGTAAAAATAAATATACCAAAAATAATAATAAAAAAGTTCCTCACGTCAAAAAGGCAGGGTGAAGAAAGAGTGTTTTAGGGGTTGGTTTTTCTGCACAAATTCTATAGAGTTTTTTACACTCTTTTTCACCTATATTTTCAGTTTTACTTTTCTATTTTAAGCTCTATTTTTCCTCTTTATTTTCTTTTTATTCTAGAGTTAAGGATTATTTCTTATAAAGAGATATTTAAATCTATATTCTTTTAAATTCATTAAACCTTGTTTATGAATACACTTAAATAAAGAAGAGTAATTGGAATACTTTTGAAGTTAGTTATTTTATGGCAAGTAAAGAACAACAAAATCCGACAACAAGAAGTAGTTTTATATTGGTTATGTGCTAAATAGGCATCTTCAAAGTGAAACCCGTGAGGAGTGTCCAAGAGAAAAGGAGATCCCAAGGCACGAACGGGCTTATTAGAACCGAACTAGATTTCTTGTGATGAGCTCTCCCAAAATCAGCATCACCTTCCGAGATTACCAGGAGCTACGAACAGCCAGCAAGCAAGCAGTGTAATCTTCGAATGAATCGTTGATCAAGTTCTCTAACATGTTTCCACTTTCAGAAGTTCCCAAAAGAACTCATCCAGAAACTCCCAAGTAAATCATTAATCACTAAAAACAATGTCTAAATTCAACAACAACCAATTTCAAAATAAATACTGAAAGCTGTCCCTTCGGTTATGTATCTATGAACAAAACTTCGAACACAGTTGCAGCCAGTACCTAGCATTTCAACATGATTGCAGGTTGCCGACACCATTTTTACATTGCAACTGAACAAGTACATAAAACTTTATGATCTCATCCTTATCTACATCCATGTACAGGAACAATTTGGGAAAATAAAAATCATATAGAAATAAACATCTAATTGTCCATAATAAAATTTTGGACTTCTCAATATGAATCAGGAGACCTGCATTGCATGTCAGGTATGTAAAGATGCTTTCCGTCACTTCTCAAAATTGATTACTCGTCGATAACTCATTTATATTGCGGCCATGGGTCCATTGCCTGATAAGTTATCACCCCCGTTTCCTGATGTTCGGAATTTTTCAGTGTCCTGGACTCCAATTTGTGAAAACTGCTTCATTAGTATATCAATATAGGCAGGTAAGCAGTCCTTAAAACTCTTGGAGCAGCTCTTATCACCCTCGTCAACATCCTGAACCCCACCGTTGACCAGACACCCTACCTGAGCACCATCCATGTAGGCTTTACATGCCACCAGAATATCATTAGCACGCTTGTGGAAATGACCCAGTACAAAGTCCTCGAAATGCTGTGGCCAACCATGATTTGAATTGATTAGTTTTAAAATCTAAAGATAAGCAAGCCTTTTCACCAACTTAGAAATCTCATGCACAGTTTGCTAGTATTAATGCAAGCCTGGTCTGTGCTCACTGGGTCTATGCACAAGAAACAATTACCATTCAGACTGTTCTGGTTATTCATGGCAAGTACCCTTATCTGCCTAAACTTCCAATGGTTCTCACTTTTAACATATTTTAAATGTACTAAAAACTTCTCCAATTGGCAGTTTAGTGCTGGAACATAGGAAAATTACCCATATTTTCAATAATTTAAGCTTCTCCTGGGTTTGTTATCCAAATAATTCAGATGAACATTTAAACCAGCAATAATTCATGAAGCAAATAAGCAGTGAAAGAAACTTACCTTAGGCGGCCTCCTCATCGTGTAAGCCATTGTTTTCAGCGAAAAGCAAAAGGTACTCTCACTGTACTCCTGAGATCTCTTTTCACCATTTGCCGAACCACTCAATCGTTCATATCCAGGCTCATTAAAGAAGGGCTTCTGATTCAATATCAATGCCTGTATAGATACCAGAACTTGTAGCACAGTCGAGACTCCAGGCTGCCACATCTCATTCTTGTTACCCTGCCAGGTCCCAAGAAGGCTGAGGCATACTTTACCACAACTGTACAAGTTTGGGTTGAGTCGAAGACCACCAGAATGGTAGTAGACAAGCTAGCACAGACAAATCCAAAATTATGAGATGGAAAACTGTTCAACAGAAGATGAAAAAATGATACACACACAACCTCTATCACATACCGGTGGTACTTTGGGGTAGCCAGCAGGGAAAAAAACATCAAAGAAAAAGAGACCATCGTGGTAGGGAGTACCCTCTGCTCCAACAATTACAGCCCGCAATAGGTCCATCCTTGTTTCATAAACCCTAACAAATATAGAATCTGTTGACATGATAATAGTAGGACAAACAAAACGTGAGAATGAATTATGCAAATATTGAAAATTTATAACCTATTAAAATCATAAAGTTTCTCTCGATAGTAAAGGGAAAAAAAGGCAACATGCTTAAGAGCATTAATGAAATAAAGGATGAGATAAATAGATAAAAAGTCCTTGTGACATTTATTGTTAGCATACACATAAACATCGGTACACCTTCACCAGTTTCCCCCTTGTGATTCTGAACAGATAAGCATTATGAACAACATGAAGGGAGCGGTGCGTTGGAGGTCCTTCGGAGAAGAAAAAAATGGGACCCAACATCCACTCAAACTTGCAATAGTAATTAATGATCAGAATCAGAAAGGTTACAGCTTACCTGGCAAATCATTTTCCAGGATTCTCCACTCGTCCTGAATTCTCTTTGCCCAGGTCTTTGGTGGCTGCCAGAAAGAGGATGCTATAGCATTATGCAATCAAATCATTGATAGAAAAATAAAAGAAAAGTTAGCATGTTTGCATCTTCTAAAATACTCACCTGCTTCATCGAAGAACTATTAGTATAGTGATGATCTGAATGATCTTCGACTGTATCAAATTGTTTAAATTGTTGAAACTTTCTGAGGATATCATCTTTATCTACATTTTTTGGAGTTCCAGCTGCACTGTCTTCAGGAGGGATATGTAAAGCATCAAATGGATCATAGACATTTGGATGACTTGTATGGTTAGGAAATGAGTAATTTAATTTTGACACCAAAGAAGAGATGGAAGGGCTAATAATAGGAAAATGATCCAATCCACCAACAAATGGAGGAGCAGGATTGGTATGTCCCAAATGTGCTGGGCCAACTCCATGAGGGAGCATAACACCGTCTAAGTGCTTTGCATAACCATAATCCGTCAAACTACTTGAAGAAACCAGCTCTATTTTACTCTGGAAAGGTGCAAAATTCAAGGCACCCCCCCCATGTTGTGAAACATTTCGTTCTTCCTTACCTTGGGCAGTTTGGGGAAGTGGCCAAGGAGAGGACAGGTTCACTCCAGAATCATGGCTCATGGAATCCATTGGGTTATGAAAACTTAAACCACTCACTGAACTCAGCTTCTTGCTTACATGGCCCGGCTTCAATGACCATGAACCACCACCATTAGATTGCATTTGATTGTTTGTATTGAAAGAATTAGTTCCATTATCAGATTTCTTAGCATTATTATCAGAATTTGGCAACCAAGGAATGGGGGCCTCCACTCCAGGAGGAATATCCACCTTGTCAAAATGGGATTGTAAAAATGAATACTCATCAAAATCCATGAAGTCATCAGGATAAAGATCCATATGTGTGCCATCATCATAATCAAGACCATCCATGTTAATTATATTATTTTCTCCAGAGGAAGGACTGAAAAGACAACTGGAAATACCGTCCTAGAGAAAAAATTAAAAATATCAATAAGAAAAGAAAAGAAACACAATTTATTAGCTCTAACAGGGGTACAGTGTATAAACTAATATGTACCTTAGCTTGACTGTAGGCATCAGAGTTATCTTTTATGGATTTTTCCTTTGTTCTTCAAGTCATTTTTCTTGTCAAGAATCATCACATCAATGGCATCTTCATCCTTGTCAACATCAATTATTTCATGAAGAATAACCTACAAAAAATATTTTTTTTACAAATACAGTGCATGAACTGATGGGAGTGAAAGGAAAGTGAAAGAAATTAAAGGTTAATGCCTTTTCTTTGAGAGTCAAGATGAGAAAAGGAAACTTTCCTAATGTTATCCTGAAGAGATTAGGGAAAAAAAATTATATATTGATGAGAATGAAATGGAAAAGATATAATTTATTGATTTCACTTTCTTTTCCACTCATGCCAGGCAGCAAGAGAAATTTTTAATGAAGAAGTTTGATTCTTTTCTTTTCTTTTCCTCTCATTTTCTTTGCATTATTTCACTTGTTTCCCTTTGCAGATATAGATATCCTAAATAGTTTTAGAATATCTGTTCAAGGATAAAAAACAAAAAAAAGAGGAACCATGGAAAGAGATCATCATCATTTAGTAAACAGTAATTAAGAAAGCAACGTTAACAATACAAAGTGAATTTTTGATATATTTCTTGCACAAAACTTAAGAAGCTGGAAAAAAATAAATACAACACTATAATTACAACAAGAACCTGACAGCAAAATAAGCTGAATACCAAATAGGTAGGTGTTATATTCCTGCTACTTAAACCATTTGTCTCGAAGCATTTAAGGGAGTAGTCATTCTATTCCTGCCATGGAGTAGATAAATCCAATGATGCAGGGCTAAAACTGGCTGGTTATGGTACTGTAGCAGCAGCATTCCAGTAAAATTTCCAGCATTGTTGTAAGGATTAAGAGTATCTAGTCTTTGCATTTATTTAATTTGTTCATGATTGCTTGTACAGCACAAATTAGGTAAAATGAAGATTACATGTGTTCTTGAGTTACTAGGATTTAGCCTCTTACAAGTAGTTACCGTCTCAAAGCCATATATATAGAAAAGGTTGGCTTTTCAAGTCTATCATGAACTTAGAATTTTGATAATTAAAGTGTTTAACAAGGAAAGAGGTATTATATTTGTTTCCCTCTGCAACCTTAAGTCTCAATGGAGTACCAAAATATATCCATGGCTCCATGCCTCATTGTGTTCCCATACACAGCAATTGGTGTTGGAGCCAAAGACAATTCATAACTCTGCACCATACAAGAGCACACAAGTTGAAGAGAATAAAGAACAAAATTGCTGTGATTGCACCAGAAACAACATAAACTAGAAGCTCGTACTTATCTAAGCCTTTCAAAACACCCTTGAATCATAGAAATTTGTTTGAAACAGTCTCCCATTGAAACTAGACCAATTGTTAATAGCAGCTGCAAAGTCTGAGGTTGTTTGCAACAATAAATTAATCTATAGGATGGAAAAGGAAATGAGATTGGATGAAAGAGAACCATGACCAAACACCATAAAAGAGCACCAAACTCCGATATGGTCCCAACCTTAAGATATTACAGGTCAATTTATCAAGTTCAACTAGTTGGTCTCTCTTTTCCCTTCTCTCTCTGGTAGTGAGCAAGAAAGTAGTCTTTCTTAGTTTGAAATCTGGGGCTTACAAGATCCAGGACTGAGAGTTTTTAGTATTTCCTTGATTTTGGGCAGCTGTCCGAGGGCCTATGCACCAGTGCAAAGACAAGAACTGCTGAAGACATGTCTTCATTCCCAATTCTGCAGCTATAGCTAGGGCTTTGGAACACTAGTACCAAATGGCTAACATTTCCTCCCTTAGCGCTCTCCCTCCTTCACTTCATGAAGGGGGAAGATGCCTTCCACAAGGCTTTGCTTGTGGCAAACCAGGTTCATACTAAATTAAAACAAGGAATAGAATAATTGGTGGATAGCTTTCTATCGGTTCCAAGTCCAAGTAAAGTTGGTTTGACCATGCCCATGGCTGGATATAGCAAGTGTGCAGCGCGCTCCCAACCTCTTCATAGGCCAAGGTGCAAAGTCCAAAAGTAGTACTCATCCCTCCGACGCCACAGAACAGCTCCCTGTTCCGTCAAAAGTGAGATCGGATTACCCAACCGGCTAGGTTGGTTTACGGAGTGTTGGAATAGCTAAAGCCCACTCCGAATCCATCTTTCAATGTAGAATGTAAAATTGTTCAGATGTTAGTAATAAGCCAAACTTGTATCTGAGCATTCTTAATCCTAATTAGCTTTAAAAACTTTCCAAATAGCGCTCATTAATTCTAACATAATCCCCAACCTAGTTTCATCTATCAAACCCATCCTACAACTAACCATTTTAACTCCAAAACCATTACATTACCACAAAAGTAGTGTGCTTGAGAGGGCTACTTAATGATCCCAAGTCCTGACACCCTTAGAATAGGCCAAATGCAACACAAAACATTTTGAGAAAAAAATAATAATCCAAACAATAGAAAGCAAAGCAGCCCACTTTTCCTACAAATGCAAGTTTCTAAAATATCTTGATCATTCCTTCTCTCCGAAAATAGCTTACTGTTAGCATTATAATTTCATTCAAACACAGACATTCTCACTAGTAAAGGCTCAAAAGGGGCACCACCTATCAGCAAACCTCTCCGAAATCTCAGCCCTTTCCCCATTATAACCAACTCAATTATTCAAGCAATCAACAAAAAGGCACCAACTTTGACAATCACAGAGAAATTAAATCCCCAGGAAAAAAGAATTAATCAGTAAAAAAATAAAGATAAATTCATGATCGGAATAAATGAATAAAAAGAAAAGAAAGGCTCGAAATTGAACAAAGACAACAAATTTTTTTACAAGAACCTGTTTGTTTTTTGGCTGTTTAGTGTGAGAGCGAGAAACAATCGGAGCTGGAGGAGGTGGGACTTCGATCACGTCAGGGTCCATGAACACTCTTTTTTTCCTGTTTCGTTAGTGAGAAAGTGAGAGGAAAAATAAAGAAACAAAGAGGAATTCCAATTCAAGAAAAGGAAAGGTAAAGAAGGTATTGAAAGAGAAGAGAGACTTGGAATTCAAAGGGATGTGTAGCGGCGGCGGCGGCTTCATTGATGAAGACGATGATGATGATCGGCTTGTGGAAGAATCAAGAAAGAATGAAACGCGGCTCGGCTCGGCTTGGCTTGGTGAGAAGACAGAGAGAAGTGGTTCCGTTTCGGTGTTTTCAAGGCTTCGCGCCTAGCAAATGGGTAAGACAGAGATGGATGATTAGCACGAGTCTAGAGTTGCTTCTTGTTATGTGTCTTCTAATTTATGTCTTAAAATATTTTTTATTTTTATTTTTTTGAGTATTTAATTGTAATTTTTGTTGGATTATCTTCTCAGTTACTATACTGATTATTGTGTCATTTTAAGAGTTTCAATGGAAAATCTCTCAGCCGATGGATTACCTGTAACAATTCCATCAATGGCTGAGATCGAAGAAAAAAGTTCGTAGAGGTAGTAGTAGAGTACTTTGGACCCTCTGTCTTTCTCCGTAGACTTTTGCGATTTTTCATGGAATGATACGAGGATTTTCCACATGTACTAGTGGAAAGTCTGGTTATGGGACCCACTTCTCCATGGACTCCACGTCAGATATAGTACTTTTACTTTCTACTGTTTTTTCTTAATTGTTTTCGTACCATTCTATATGTTAATTAATTAAAATTAAATAATATAATCTTTTAAAGTTTTATATAATTATTAATTTTAAAGTTTATAAGATTAATTAAAGTATATCACAAGCTAGTCTGAATATTTATATTAATAAAAAAATTAAAATATTATTTATGAAAATTATTAGATAACACTAAAATATGAATATTATTTCTTTTTTTTTATGAATGTAATAAAAAATCAAATAAAATGCTATAGAAAGGTGTAAAAATATCCCTTGGTGCTCGCCATTTGCATTGCAAATTTCAAATATGGCATTTTAGCGATTCATAATTTTTTTATTAAGTTAGTCTAATTAGACTTTCATTTATTTATTTATTTTAATTAAAGGGAGAGCTTGAAACCATGCAAATATAAAATGACTTGATTTGTGTAAATTCTATTATTTTAGGCAAAATAATTTCTGGATGGTGTTAGATCCATGGCTGGATTCAATAATGTATCAAAATTAAAAATTTATTAAAATTATTTTTTTAATATTTTTGAATTGTTTTAATTTTTATTTTTGAAAAATATTATTTTAATATATTTTTAAATAAAAAATATTTTAAAAAATAATGAAATAGAAGACAAGGCAGCTGATGCATGCATCGACGGTTGTCGTGGAAGAGATATACAGAGTCTGTGACGTATTGTTCACGTAATGCACATGAAATCTTATTTAAATGAGACATGGAATTCATAAGTTAGGAAAGACGGGAGCCACTCTACTGACGTTTTCGAAGGGTCCGTACTAACCTACTGCCTAGTGCCCAAATTCTTGTCAGAGAGTTATTGAATAATAGGCTAATGGCTTGTTTACACGTGGTTTAACAAGATAATTCCCCCGTGTCATTCGATAGTGAGAAGTCTAATCGCCTGACAATAAATTTTGGGAGGGTCAATGAATATATTAAAATTAAGAAATGTATTCAAACATGTTAAAAATAAATTTGTAAAGAATCGACTAGAAAGGGATAATATTCATGTAAATATAAAATCAACTAGGAATTTCAAGTTAATAAGGTTTTTTTATGATTTTTTTTTTTTAAATAACTGCTCATAGATCGCGTCGTCTAATAACATGTTTATAATAAAAAAATAGTAAAAATATATATGAAAGTTATATAATAAAGATTAAATTGTAAGTTTTTCTATTTGTAAGTATAATTTTAGATAAAAAAATTTAGATTTTTTTGAAACCATCACTTAATTTAATGAGTTTTTTTCCATTAACTTTGGGGGAGTTGTGTCCCCGTATAATCCATTCACAAATGCTTTTGAGATAGATAGTTTTTGTATTCCAAGGATTTTTTAAAAAAAATAGAAATTATTTATATTTTTCTTTATTTAAAGTTTTTTTTTTGTTTTCGGATTGTTTTGTTGTATCAATATAAAAAAATTATTTTAATATATTTCTAAGCAAAAAACACTTTGAAAAGCAACCGCTACCACAATATCAAACAAGCTTTTCATGCTACAAATAATAGAAATTCCCAACGCAAAACTATGGCAATCTCGAGTGCTCAGCATTAACTATTTTGAAATTTTATGTTTATAATTTTGTTTTATTACATCACAAATTAGATTATTTTAATCATAATAAAGTTGTGTTTGTTTCCAGGTTTAAAACTAAAGATTAAGTGTTAAAAGATGAATTATTAAAGGTATATAAAAATAATAATTGAAGGACAACGTATTAAAGATATATGTTAATATATAAAAATTGGTGACTTCAAGTTACGATTGCTTTAAGAAAAAGTAATTTAAAGTGTTTCTGCACATGTAATTCAGTAAAAAAAATAAAAAAAAAATAAATTGAATGAAGTATTTTTCAAGTCATGGAAGGAAAAACCATAAAATTCATATATAATGGCGGGATACAATAAATATTAAATTAGTAAAAAATAATATATAAAATATATTTGTGGGATCCCATAAGATTCCTGTGAAAATATTGCCAGTAATAATGTATCATGATGACACGGCAACCGAGGGTGTTTTGCGTAGTCCGTCCTCTTCCTTACGGGAGGTTTGGTCAAAAGGTATTATCATCAGCGAGGGGATGTTCGAAATTACAGTGTAGAAAGCTTTTTTAAATAGTTTTTTTTTAGAATAATTAAAATACTTTTTAATATTTTTTTATTTTTAATTTCAACACATTAAAATTATTTATTAAAAAACACTAAAAAAATATAAATTTAATATTTTTAAATAAAAAATATTTAAAAATACCTCCGGGCATGGTCTAACTACGCTTTTTTAAAACAATTTCTTTAAAATTATATTTTTTTATATTTTTGGATTATTTTATTCTATTGATATCAAAAATAAATTTTTTTAAAATTAAAAAAATATATTATTTTGATGTATTTATAAGTGAAAATCACTTTAAAAAGTAATATCTACCACTATTTCAAACACCCCCTATATATTT
The DNA here is from genome assembly GCA_007827005.2 of Populus simonii. NCBI lineage: Eukaryota > Viridiplantae > Streptophyta > Magnoliopsida > Malpighiales > Salicaceae > Populus > Populus simonii. Next base: position 43,485,938 of record CM017464.2, on the reverse strand, counting down.
TTAAAAATACACTATGTGCACGGCGCGAAATCAATCCGATACAAAACATGAAAGGATTTCAACCGGAATATTGCTAAATATTATCAAAGGTGGTAGGAGTATGATAATAAATCAACTCTTATGAGGTATTTAAGAATATGGTAGTGATTATTTTTTAAAATGTTTTTTTTCTTAGAAATACATCAAAATAATATATTTTTTATTTTAAAAAAATTATTTTTGACATCAGCACATTAAAATGATTTGAAAACATAAAAAGAAATTGAAGCAAAGAAAAAAATAATTTTTTTAAAATATTTTTAAAATACAGAATCTAAATCCATTAAAATTTATTAACTGATAAGTCTCAGTGTTTTAAGAGATACAACACATCTCATGAAAAAAATGTAATCGCTTATCTCATGAAAAGACATACATCACATACTATCCATGAGGCGGACGGCACACCTCACAAACAAACTCTCCGGTGGGAATGCGATCCGGCTGCCAAATTCAGGTCTAAACAAAAAGAAGAGATGTTTAGAATTGTAAGAAATAATGTACTCGATTTGGATTATAATCTTTGGTTTGAATGCAACTGTGTTCACCGGTGGTTTAGAGTATAATTTCGGGCCTGAACTCAGAGCTGAGAGCCCATTAATAGGTCTGGCCCAATTCATGGTTTCTGGCACCACAATCCGTTGAACACAACTCACAAAGAAGGATTTTTTTCTCTCTCTCTCTGTTTTTTTTTTTTTAACATCACACAGAGGAAAGAATTCATGTAGTTAGACTTAGGTTCTGACCGTATAGTAGTTTTCAGTTTCACTTCCAATTGCTTAATATATATTTACTCGACAGCTCCGAGTCATGCAAATGATATCACTGTTTTGATTCGTTAATTCAATAGAAACTACTGGGTGCTAGTCGTTTGAAACTTTTATATCTTGGATTAAGATTTTATTTTATTTCCATTTTAGTATTTAAGTTTTCGAGAATGAAGAAAGAAAGTCATATAAACAGTAGAGAAAAAAAAAAGTGTTATATGATTTTATTGATAAAATAGCTAAATTTTGGTGTTAATGTGTTTGTTTTGACGAGAAAAGTGCTATTGAGTTAATTTTTTACTTTCATATTTCCATAAAAAGCATAACGAGGTTAATATAGTTTTTTTTATTTGATTTTTTTTTGTTTTTGAACTTATTTAGAGGTGATTTGAGTTGAGAAATTAGTTTATAAGAGTGTTTATTAGATGTTTTTAAGTGAAAATAGATTAAAAAAAGGTATTTTAGATCAAAAAAACTCCAGCTTGATTTTCCAACTACCTCTTTGATGGTAGAAATTTGGGCTCACAAATGATGTGTCCTCTAGTTTTTTTTTTTTAAAAAAAGGATGAATGACAATTTATCAGTTCCTTGAAAAAAAAAAGGCTAGAACACGCCTTTTTTCTGTTGCGCAAGGTGCCTAGACCTAGCCACTTTTGATTTCTTTTCAGAATTTTTTTAGTGTTTTTAGTGTTTTTTAATTAAATTAAAAATAGATTAAATAATATTATTAAACCTGGCTAGGATTATTATCTAGATCATGGATTCGATGAGTTAACTTAATTTTATCATAATTAATCTAAAATATCATCGTTTTAATTTGTTTTTAAAATATAAAAGAAAATCAATTGATATGATTTTTTTAGATATTTTTAAATAAAAAAGGTCAAGACATGTTTTTGTGGGGGTCAATCAATGCGCGTGTGCACCCGAAGTCCCCCCCCTCTCCCCCACACGACCTGCTTTGAAACTTGGTTCGGTCCCCATATCACCATGTTAATTCATTGTGCTAGGCTAAATTTAATAACATTACAAAAAAAAAAAAAATTCCATAAGGCAGGCGTGGGTAACTTTCTAGCCTCTCCTTATCATTTATAATTATATTTTCATGTCTGTTTAGTATTGGGCTATATATTTATTTTTAAAAGAGATTTTCAACTAAAAATATATTAAAATGATTTTTTCTTAATTTTTTTTATTTTTTACATCAAAAATATAAAAATAAACATGAAAAACATCAATTTAATATTTTTTTTAAAAAAATAATATAAAAGGTATTAAAAAAAAAAGAACAAAAGTTATCAGAATGCAAAACAGGTTATTAATTCCATGGTCTATATGTGGTCAACGTTCACCATAGCGCATGGGAGTGTAATTCAACAACGGGAGCTTGGTCCTATCTATGTCGACAGGGAAGGCCGGTGATTAATTATAACATAGCTGCAAGCTCACATGGCAATTTTTTGGCGTGGCCATAAAATATAAGTGCTTTCAATTTTCCTGTCAAATTCATATCTTCCTGTGCTTCCGATAAATCACAGTCAGATCAGATCCATGCGATTATATTTGGATATAACTTGCATGATAATGGAACCTAACCCACACACTGCTCATTGTTGAGTAAAAAAATAATTTTAAAATGATGTTTAAAAATGATAAATTTATATTTTCTAAAATAATATGTTTATAAAAAAAATTATATCTTTATAATGACCTTGACCTCCTTAAAATGAATGTAATGGTCAATATTATAGCAAATGATAAAAATAATAATAAGATTCTCTTATCTTTTTATTTGCTCGAGTTTTATGATGTGTGGCATAGCAGGTCAGATCATGTAAATTATAATTTTATGTAAAGGTTAATAAACTATGAATTTTTATTAAGTGTGATTTAAAAAAAAAATCACAGGTGTGAAATTTGAGTAGAATCAAAGTTCACAAAACCTTATTTTCAAACAATTAAAAAGCAGTAGTGAACCTCTAGATTTAATTCACAAAAATATTAGTGATTTAAAGTTTGTGAAAACTAGATAGGAAGAAAGCATTGTATTATTTTTATAGATGATTGCACAAGATATTGTTATATCTATTTGCTTAAGAGAAATGATGAAGTTCTTGAAATATTTAAACATTACAAGAATAAAGTTGAAAATCAACTTAACAAAAAGACAAAGGTAATAAGAAGTGATAGGGGTGGAGAACACAAAGCAACATTTGGTAAATTTTGTTTCTAAAATGGTATTATCCAACAAACTATTATTTCTTATTTACCATAATAAAATGGCATTGCATAATGTAAAAACCAAACATTAAAAAAAATAATGAATTCCATATTGATAAGTTCGGGAGCACCTTAGAACTTGTAAGAGAGGCAAATCTAACTAATAATTATATACTTAACAAAGTACTTCATAAAAAGTTAGAAAAAACACCATATGAATTATGTAAAGGTAAAAGACCTACTACATATACCTCAAAGTGTGGGGGTGTCTTGTAAAGGTAGAAATACTTGATCTTAAAAAGGTTAAGATAGGACATAAGATTGTTGATTGTGTTTTTGTCGCATATGTATACAATAGTAGTGCATATCAATTTCTTGTATACAAGTTAAGTATTGAGGATATTCATTTTAATACTAATATGGAATTAATGAATGCTATATTCTTTAAGGATGTGTTTCCATAAAAGAAAATCATACACTTAAGAGAATGATTGAGTCTAGCTCAAGTAATCATCATCAATCAGAAGACACAGATGAGCTTATTCAACCAGTCTATATTTTTATTATTTGTTTTCTTGTATTTTTTTTAATGATTGTTTAGATTTTTTTACACAAAAAATAAATAAAAATGAAAGAAATAACAAAATGATTAAAATTAGCTAAAATTACTGAAAAAGATGTATTTTTTGGATTTTTTTTCTAATTTTTTAAAGTACATACGAAAAATAGGGTTAAAAATTTAGGTTACAACACATCGCAAGGCATAGTTACTATCTCCAAGAAAGTCAGTACACCGCCACACTCTCCTATGCTTACGCACAAATTGTTAGTGCAACACTACTATTCTTAGCAATGATTATCTCCTTTAACATGTCTTCTTAGAAGGTGCTTGCTTTCTCATCAATGACTATCTCTCTAATATATCTTTTCAGAAAGCACCTATTCTTTTGTCAATGGCTCTCTCGCCAACCTGTCTCCTCATAAGATGCTAACCTTTCATGTCAATCACCCCTGAGCACCAACTTTTTCCATCAATGACACAATAATCAACAATTTATTTTTTAAAGTTACCTGCAAAAAAATAATAATTATTCTCTATCATTACTCCACCTGGAACAATATAAGCTCATGTAATCTAATCTAGGTGTATAAATACATTGAATCATTAAACAAATAGACATAACCACATGATCACAAGAGACACTCTCGTACACTCTTCATTCTTCTTCTTCTTCCTTTTCACTTTATTTTTCTTCTATAATTAATTAATTTAAATATAGGAGGTTTCATTGTTATCCTATGGAACTTGTTTTTCAAAAAAAATATCAAATCTATATTCAAAGCACATATAGTTGAGCCTAAGATACAACCAAGAAAAGGCCAGATGCACGACTTCATCAGAAACCATGGCGGATCGTCCTTTAAAAAAAAAATCAATCGATCATATGAAAAAACAGAAAAGGACCCAAAACATAATTCCCAAATTCGACCAGTGGTATGATTTTGACGCCATCACAAAAAATCTTGATTTTGACACGTACAGGAGAGGAAATGGAGAGGTAATGAAGATCAGGACAAGCCTGCTTTCTTTTCCAACTTGTGGATAAAAAGATCGGAAACATGCATGTAAGGCTGTGGTTTCTTCGCCGAGAAAATTGAGAGAATAAAGTTGGCAACCCGGAGAAGCAATTGGAGAAGCTAGTGATATGTATCCATATCTAGTTCCAGACCTTTGCGACTGCTTCTGTAGAAGATGGGGATTAAATAATTTCGTTGGGATTTCTATTATCATAAATTAAATATATATCCTTTTCAACATGGATTGTTCTTTATATTTAAATGTTTTTTATATATATATTTTCTCATGTAAGAATTTAACACACCCACGTAAAACTAAGGAAAAATCATGTAAAAAAAATAATCAATATACGTGTTAAACTTTGAAAGACTAAAATAATTAAGATTTTATTAGACTTTTTATAAAAACTAAGGTCTAATGTGCTCTAGTCAGGTGTTAGCCAATGGCCCGTCCTTCTTTATATTTAGTTGATTTTTTTATATATATTGTTACGATAATTAATCTTACATGCCCATAGATCTATATTGAAAGTTATAAAAATATAAATACATTATTAAACTTTCAAGTTCTAAGATAAAATACTTAGGCATTAAAAATCTTAATACCAGTCTAAGACTTTTCATTACGACCCTGAGTCTAACGTTGCTGATATTCTAATTATATTATAGCTAATGAGCAGGGGTGGAGTTAGAAAATAAAATTAAAAAGGGTTAAGATTTAAGTTGTTTTACTATTTAAGCTAAAAATATAAATATTGTTAAGAAAAGGACTGGAATAACAATTTTCTTGCTGGGATCGAGGCTCCTGCCAGCCCCCGTCTCTGCCACTACTAATGAACATGTAGCTTAATTCACAATAAAATTCTTTTCTCTTCAAAAAATCTTCTCTTCTTTGTAATTAAAAAAATCGTATCATACCCCATGTAAAAAAACAAAGCAGAAGAGTCCCAATATAAAAACAAATATTCAACAAGTTTTTGAGGATGTTTGTGCCGATTTTTATATTTAGGAAAAGAAAATATATGAAACTTAAAGAAAAAGAAAAAAATATTCAAAAATGTATATTTAACAAGTGAAGCTTTGAATAATCTTTATTTTTTACTTAAAGTTTTTTTTTGTTATTTTGGGGCAATTTTTATTTTATAAAAATATAATTGATAAATATATCTTATTTATTTTTGAAGTTTTTTGTTTAGTGAGCACTTTAAATTATTTTTCAAATGACCCTTAACTTAAACCGATTTTAAATAAAATAACCTAAATCTATTAAATAAGGGCATCTTTGATTTAATTTGATTAATTCTTCTCTCCTAGCTAGTCACATGGCTAAAGAGAGTGACTTTCTATCCACTTGTGCAGAGTCGTAAGGTCCCAAGAGAGCATCAATCATGATACCACTTACCCAACGAGAGGCTTGAAAATGACTCTTTTTTTCTCAAGAAAGAAAATCTTTTTTCGTGATGTGATGTTTATTGTTGTTCTTTTTTATTTAGATAAGGATAAGAATAGTTTCGTAATAGTTTCGTTTAACATTTGTAGCTGTTTTTTTTAATAAATATATTCCTTTTAATTTATTTTAAAGAAAAAGATTAGTTCTGTTTGATATTGAGGTGACTGTTTCTTCTAATAAATACCCTTCATGAAAATTGAACTTATATTTATTATTGTTTAGAAAAAGGTTTTGATTTCCTATTTATCATTCAAATAAAGAAAAAGTAGTATTTAATTTTCATTAAATAGTTTATTTATAATGATGACTCTTTTTTTTATTGAGTAATAGACGTTTAGAAAGATTAATTATATTTAGTGTTCGTTTGGTAACGTGGTTACGAGTGAGGTTCACCCGCAGCCATGTTAATAAACGTTTGGTTAAGAAAATAAAAATGCTTTCGGCACGTAGGATCCACATGGCACCGCAGGTTTCGGAGAGCAGCATTTTGCTGCTTCTCGTCTGGGAGAAACCTCAACAGTGGAGCATGGCTCCACTGTAGCACTGTTCACTAAAGTGAACAATACGAGTGAATCTTTTTATATATATATATTTTGAAAAATCAGTGCGAGTTAATTAATTCACTCGCATTGTTCACATGAAAAGTTTAGTTTTTTTTCTTTCTAAAAAACCAGTGTAGTTAAGCGATTTCACTCGCACTATTCACGTGAATGTGAACAATATTTTTTTTTTAAAAAAATAAGTTTAAGGTGAATTAAATTTACTCGTATTGTAATCTCAATTTTATTCCTGATAATATTTTACCTAATTTTATTGCACGCTCAAAAAATCATGAAAATTGTAGTTCTTGTCAAATGAATTTTGTACGTAATGAAATTGTAATTTTTTTTTAAAAAAATTAAGTTTTACTCGAAAAACTAGTATTTAATATTATTTAATAACACTACATAAAATAGAAGGATATCGCATGATGACGTAGCATTTGTGGAATTTGATCGTAATTCCAATTATGTTCTTGCCAGGTCCGACCAAGTTAAAAAAAAAAAACCAGTTTTTATTTTTATTTTAATTGTGTTTTATTCAAAAAATTAGAAGGAGATCACTTGATGACGTAACAAAAAATTCAGTTTTTGTTGTTGCATGCTTAAGAAACCATGAAAAATATAGTCATTGTAATAATAGATTTCGTATGTGATGACATTGCATATAGTTTAATGGAATAATAAAAAAAATATTTGATATCAATATTATTTATTTCATGATGTAATAATAGTAGTTAAATCTACAATATTTAAATTAAAAATATTTTTTAATTATTTTATAACCTCAATTTGAAAAACATTTTTTTAACCAAATACATTAAATTACTTTTTGTTCAACCTCAATTTCAACCACAGTTTTAACTAAACATATATTTTTCCAAACCAATCTCAACTAAAAATACTTTTTATAAAATAACCTTTTTAAAATTATAATCATAACAGCAATCACAATACAAAACACACCCAATACAAAACACACACGAAACATTGAGTATACACAAACTTTTATGGAGACTTCAAAAAGGCAATGAAAGAGGAAGTGTTTTTCACTCTGTGTTTTATATAACGCTATTTAAACTATTTTGAAGTTTATCATTCATCATAAGTACTTTTTATCTTCTTCTTTTTCTTTCGTTAAAACATCTCACTCTTATTTTATTTGTACAATTATTTATATTTAAAAAACCATCCAGTAATGAATTTCAAAGCTGTTTGGGAAAAAATTTAATTTTTTTTGTTAAAAATATTTTTTTATATATGTTTTGGATCGTTTTGATACGCTGATCTTAAAAATAATTTTTTTAAAATAAAAAAAATTATTTTGATGCATTTTAACACGAAAAGCACTTTAAAAGGCAACCAAAACCACACTCTCAAAAATCATTTTACATGTTACATGTTAAGTTTTTGTAATTTATTTTTTAGTGGAAACCGAAAATTGAATAAAAAATTCCAACCCATTTTTTATGGCACAATGAAACATGGTAAAGTAATTTTTTTATTATAAAAAAATATTTGAACTCGATACTTTTTGGGGAAAAAAAGATAATGACAATTCAACTATATAAAGTAATTACTTTCTCTAATGGATAAGCATGGCCTTCAAAATTAGTTAATTACTCAGCAATTATACTTTTTAAAAAATGTTAATGACTCAAAAATGTTGTTTTGCAAGAAATGGTTAATTAAATATGAAGAAAATGATTTATGACAAAATTTCCATTATATAATTGAACATTTGAAAGTGATTCTTTTTCTTCAAAAAAAAATCATTTTCTATGTAAATTCACTTCCCTAACAAAAAAAAAAAGTTTAATAAATCTTTAAATTTCAATAAGCTTCCATAGTTACATACTAACTAGTATGAATAAAATATATTAACAAAATATATTCGTAAAAAATATAATGACTTGAATTCAAAATAAAAATAAATTTGTCTTTTTTATAAAAAAATCTCTTTTCTTATCCATGCATTTCTTTGTTAGTTTTGAAAAAAAAACATGTTAAAATAAAAACTTATTATGATCATGAAAGAAAGTTTTAATAAAAAATATCATGAATTGCTATTTTTACACACATGTATTAATAAAAATAAAAATGATAAATCTTAAAAAAATCTATAAAAAAATTACAATAAGTTAATAAAAAATAGATATTCTATCCTTATTAAATATTAATGAGCAAATGTTTTTAAAAAAATTTACATTTTAGATTAATATATAATTATTCATAGAGTAATTGCTAATATTACCATAAAAATTCTAATCTTCTTGAAAAATATGACATAACTAGATAATTTTTCAATTATCATTTTAATAAATTTATTTCAAGAGAATTTTATTCTAAAAATTAAAATTATATATATAAAGTTATAGTCTATTTAACAAAAAGATCAAAATTTTGCATTTTAGATTAATATATTATTATTCATAAGTAATTGCTAATATTACCATATAAATTCTAATCTTCTTGAAAAATATGACATAACTAGATAATTTTTCAATTATCATTTTAATAAATTTATTTCAAGAGAATTTTATTCTAAAAATTAAAATTATATATATAAAGTTAGAATCCATTTAACAAAAAGATCAATTGCATTTGACCAAAAAAAAAAACCCCAAACATGTATGGCCTAGAATGCAGTATGCATGCCTAGTTTTTTCTTAAATGGATAAATGACATGCTATTTTTTGTTTTTTTTTAAAAATGACACATAATATTTTTTTTAATTCAAATTAAGACCATCAGAAATGGTCGGAAAAGTCGAGGGTCCAAGTTTTTAAAATCCCAATAATCCTAATTTTATTTTGTTTTAATTTAAAAACACTCTAGAAACCTCTATAAAGTTATTTTCAAGGTTAAAACATCATTTAATTGGTTTAACAATATAAATAAAATTGAATAAGAACAAAATTTAAGAGTTTTGATAAACTATTTTCAACATATTTAAAGGATAAATATATCGTTATTGAATTTTTCTTTTTGAAATAAAACTATTGATACTAAGATTGATTTTTTTTATAACCGAAATATCATTGACCAAATAATTTATCTCTCTTCAACTTTTTTTAATGATTGTCTCTTTTCTCTATAAACATGTAAGGATTGAAACTTGAAAAAAATAAACTTTGTAACTGAAATGTAAAAAGCTAAATAATATTTAAATCAAAACATTATAAATCAAAGTGAAGCTTTATGCGCTTTTTGAACAGTTAAATGAAAAAAAGAATTCTGTTTTTTATGTTAAATATAGTTCTTATTATTTTAATTTCCTTAACTATGATATAAAATTATATTTTATAAAATCGATGTTTAATTTAATACTAGAATATTCCTTGAAACTTTTCATATGTGAGCATGTAAAGTAAAAAAAAATAAAATTATCTCAATACATAAAACCATATTAATATAATTTGAAAAGATAAAATTACATATAAAAAATAATGTTTGATAACTAAAATAAAAATAAATGATACATTAATGTATAATGTCATTCACAGTACCATTGTGTGAACGACTATATTGGGTTAATTATATTAAAAAAAAAAACCTCATGTAATTTATTAATTGTTTTTACTTTAATTCTATTCTTTTGAAAACTACATTTTACATCTTCAAAGTTCATAAGATCATAATACTTCACATCCTTACTCTTACACGTTAAAAAATATCAATAAAAAATATTTTATTTAATTATCATTATATTTTATTTAATAATTAAAAATTCTTTGTAATTTCAACGTTCCAGCTTTGTCATCAAATATATAATTACTATTTTTCTATCAAACTAATATAATAACTTTGCTAAAAAATTACAAAAAAGCTAAAAGTTTTATAGTAATATTTCATCAAACACTTCATTTACAATACGAAATCAATATTATAATTAGGAGTGAGGAAAGAAACTAAAAAACCGATTAAACTGAGAAAACAAAAAAAATAACCGGAAAAACCGAACCGTGAAAAAAAACCAATTAAACCAATTAAAATTTAAAAAAAACCGACTGGTTAGGTTCGAATAAGCCTGAAACTGAAAAAACCGAACCGAACCAAACTGGAAAAAACCGAGCCAAACCGAAAAAATCGAGCAAAACTGGTTTGAACCGGTTTTTATCCTAAAAAACTGAACCAAATCGAAACCAGTCGATTTGAACCGGTTTCAGGTTTTTTTTAAAAAAAATTTTTGGTTTGGTTATTTTTTTTTTATAAAAACCAAACCGAACTGAAAATGATCACTTCTAATTGTAATTAAAGTTGTTTTTGTATTTCATTATATTTTTTAATTCAATAAAGCATGAACTCAAAGTCACTATACTCTAAGCTAGCATGAATTACTCGGTGATGCATTATTTAGACCTTTTTTTTAAATTATTTTATCCTTATATTTTAGGTCATGTTTTAGTAAATTTAACTTAATTTATTTTGAATTATCATCACTTGAATATTTTATTTTCATGTTGAAAATATTTTATCTTGCACGTGATGTAACATAGGCCATCTATATAATTTGTAAGAAGCCGTTTGGAAACGCGATGTAAATCACGTTTCAAAAAATTTAATTTTTTTTGTTAAAATTTAATTATTTTTTTATATTTTGGATCGTTTTGATGTGCTGATCTTAAAAATAATTTTTAAAAAATAAAAAAATATTATTTTGATGTATTTTAGCATGAAAAACACTTTAAAAAGCAACTGCAACTATGCTCCCAAGAAACCTAAACCAGAAAAAAAAAAGAAAAAAAACAAGGAAATTACAACGATAAGTGAGAAATCAGTTAATAAAAGAAAAAAAGATAGAAGAAATTGCAAATGGACCGTTAAAGCGCCTAGAACCAATGCTAGGCTAAAGAAGATTTTTAAGCGTGGGGCTAACATCTTCCCTGAAAAATGACAGAAGATTCATGATAATTTTACATATATAGAAAAAGAGAAATGAGGTTGACATGAGAGGAGGAAAGATGGCCAACCCCTACCTCCATTATCAAGATTCCTTCGGACGTTTCCTCGAGAAGAGTGTGCTTCTCTCATGGCTTAAGAGGGTCCCACAATTTCCCTTTCTCTTCATCGCAGCCATTACTGTTGCGCTCTCTCCTTCTATAAATAGAGCAGGGCTTGAAGATATAACAACTCATTAAGCTACACAGAGAACACATTCATACCCCAAGTCTTTTAGTTCATCCATTTAAGCTTAATCAATCAATCATCATGTCTAGCACCTGCGACACCTGCGACTGCGCTGACAAGACCCAGTGTGTGTAAGAATTCTTCTTCTTTTTTTCCCCTTCTTTTGCAAACCTGATTAAGCAGCTCTTGCTTGTTTATGGTTTATATATGTTGTGCAAGCAGTATAGTAGGTAGTTCATGTTTCTGCATGGCTTTCGTGCTTACATTATGCTAGCTGCTCTCTCATGCCATGCAATTTGTGATTAATTTGCAGCAAGAAGGGAAGCAGCTACACTGCTGGCATCGTCGAGACTGAGAAGAAGTAACTTTCGCATCTCTATCTTTAAAGTCCTGTTGTCGTAGTCTTAATTAGCGTAGAGAGACATGATTGAAGCTTCAGTATGCACTGATGATTAATAAGCAGAATGAATAATATATATTGCTTTATTCCTAAACATTTTTGGTTCGTCAGTTAAGATTGATAATGAAGGACATGGGAACACGATGCTAATACAATGGAGTCTAATTTTTTTTTGCAGCTATGTCTCCTCCGTAGTCATGGAGGTGCCAGCAGCTGAGAACGATGGCAAGTGCAAGTGCGGTACTGGCTGCACTTGCACTACCTGCACATGCGGTCATTAAGCAAGCACATCAACTACCATGTTTGATGTGGGATTGGGAGTGGATTAATAATGTAATTTCTGATAAATAATCTGTGTTCTTCTGTACTTGTGGGTGTGGAGTGAACAAACAAAAGTGTCCGTGAGTGTCTTTATCTTTTGTGTCTTCTTCATTGTTATGTATTGGCCATGTCTGTGGCCTCTGGTGTGGTTTTAATGAAGTCTTATAATTAGTGTAGTACTCTGCTTCTCTCATCTTTCTAATCATTTACTTCACAACTATATTGTCTCCATGGCTAAAGTAGACCTAGACTACCAGAGCAAGAATATTGCTGAACTTCATTAATCTAGAGTTCATAGCCTATCAAGCGCGGTATGCTCTGATATCAAATGGCATAAAATTTGATGCATGAAAGCATAGCTTCCCCACAGCGAATTACAATCGGATAGCGTTACAATAATTAGGCAAGTTAATTTGAGATCGTTATTGCTTAAGAAATCAGTTTTTTTCCCAGTCCACAATCTTGCAATCAACTCTTCTTCGTTGGGGATCGTGTCAAGATTTTTCTTTCCTTCTATTTTCTGCTAATGCACACAACACTTGAAGATTCCACAAGTAACATGTCACACATCAATCAGAAGTCATAAAAGATAAACCCAAAAGCAAAAGAAAGTTAAATTGGAAGAATCTAATCTGAGATCTCTGAACTCGAAGAGAAACGGCATGGCCAGCAATATGTTCAAGTGATTGCGAAAGAGAATACTCAAAAGGATCACAAGAAAGTAGGTAACCTGGCCAGCAATTGTTTGATCATACAACTAGCAAGGCATGCAATGATTAGTGGTCGTAAAAGATGAACAGAAGAAATCAGGGAAAGGGTTACTGTCTGAAGACCTTTAGATCAATTTATAGTAGCGTGTAGAATAATTATCCATCCTTGGTTGCTTGCTTTTCAGCCATTAGATCTCCTTATGATAAACTGTCAAGAACCATCGTAAGAAAAGCTGAGAACAATATCTAACACCATTGATTAAGGAATATGAAGAAGGAATCATAAATGAATGGAAGACTTCAATGGCATCTTAAGGAATGGAATACATTGGAGAAAGGAACTTTAGTCTACCTGTTAAATCACATGTACAGACAAGAATAAAGCATCGACAAAGAGATGAGACAAACACAGTATCAAGGCCTCATTCATGCATTTTGGCCATTTTCAATTGTTAGTGGAGTTCCAAGAAAAAATGATTGAAGATATGAAAAAGTCAAGCAAAGTTGCGGTTTTGAGCTTTATTCCTCGTATCTGTTCTATGCTCGAAGTGATATTCATTTGCCAAATGTTGAAGTCCTCACTGGACAATGAGTCTTAACCTATTTCACACAAACAGCTTCACCATTCTCCAACATGCTGTCGTGTTTTAGTTTCTTAGTTTCAGGGCAAGCCAGCAGTTCCTCTTTTGCTTGATTACGGCAAATTCAAAGCAAAATCATTGAATCCTGCTTTCATACTCAGAAACAAGACACCGTTGGGTTGGAGACACGGGGGAAGAAGAAAGGAATTAAGAACATCAAATTCAAAACAAAATCATTGAATCCTGATTTCATTCTCACAATTTTAAATCATTTACCATGCATTTCAGTTTTGTTCCTTCTTTGCCAACTAGTACTGTTCTAAATTCAAGATTATTCTGCGTATCATCTTCACTGGAACTGCTCAAATTTTTTCTTCATGAGCTCTCTGGTACGACGGCATCAGCTTATTTGAGATCAATACAACTCTTATCCTAATTTGTTCCACGACATGGTAATTAGGGGTGAGCAAGAAAACCACCACTAAAAGAAAAACAGTATAAATATAAACTTTTCTTCTAACTCTAAAGGCCAAGTCAAACCCAGCAGCCGCCCTCCTCCAGGTTTTCTCTCTATCAAGCTCTTCTTCCATTGCCATCCACTCTGCTGGTCTGGTCACTTTTCCTTTCTACTTAGTGCTTTATATATTTATTTATTAGTACATATATATAAATGCGTACACTATTTCAATAGATCAGATTCGTTCACTTTGTTTCTTTACATTACAGGAGCAATAAAGTCTGTTAAAAAAGCATATGATGCATTATTGTTGGACGCTGGTGGAACACTTCTGCAATGGACAAAGCCTATTGAAGAAACTTACGCTTCCATCGGGAGAAAATATGTTTTTTTTTCCTTTCTTTTTATGCTATTACTCCTATTATTTACGTTCGGGATAATATGCTATTTCTGGATTAGAATGAAGTGATTCGCAGCAGGGGATTTAACACTCAATAGTTTTATTAAATCAGTTTTTTCCTTCTATTAACTGAACCGAACCAAAATAATTAGTTTGAACCAGTTTCGGTTATTAATTTAAAATAATAAAAACTTTTGGTTTAGTTATTATTATTATTATTTTTTTTTTTTGAGTAAAAACCAAATAAATCGAAAATCAACCGCAGCATGTAGAACGACCAAAATAGTGCAAATACCATAAGGAGGGGCATAACTTATCACTTGACTACATACATAAAACGTAAAAGAAACATGAGAAGAAGACTTGGTTTTTTCCATTTTCCTGTTTCATCACTGAAGTTTTGGCAAACAATCTGAAATGTAGTGTACAAGCTTTGAAATACCATGAAAGATAACCTAATATGTCTTCCAGTTTGAAATTCTTGCAATCAACCAACTCTTTGAACTCACACGTCTAGATTTCTCTTCTTATTTACATTTTCCATTTTATAGCTAATGGACACAGATAGGGAAGGAAAAAAAAAGGAGAATCTGTTCTCTAAACTAAATGACAATTAGCATAGGAAGCAATGAATAAAAAAGATAGAACTCGCGAGTTATAAAACTCGGAGAATCTGTTCTCGATATTGACAAAGAAGATAGAACTGGCCTGGCATGCAGTGATTAGAAGTTGCAAAAGATGAAATGAGAAGATAAGAGATGTTATTGTCTGAAGATGCATTGTCCAAGTTAGACGTTCTAACTCAGAGTTATCCTCTCAGAGTTGCTTCTCAGCCCTTCGACAAGCTCACTTGAGTTCAAGGGAGATACAATGGCTCAAAAATGACAACGAGGATAATTCAGGTTGCAGCAAAGTTGATGAGAATGTCTAATTCTGGACAATACACTTCATACTTGGCAACTGCTACTTGTAAGGATAACAATCAACATGTGAGGATAAGCTTGCATAAGTACGAGATGAGAGTCTATAATCTATCATCAGAAGTTCAGAACAATACATAACACCGTAATGGAATTTAAAGAAGGAATCACAAATGGGAGAGTTATTGGCATGTAAGGAATGCAATACATCAGAGGAACAACTTTCCTCTGCCTGTAAAATCACAGGTTCAAAAAATAATCAGATACACTGACAAAGAGAAGAGACAACACAATATCAACCCCATCCAAGGATTCTGATCATTTTCAATTGTCACAGAGGAAGGAAAGAAATCATAATTCAAGAAGATAAAAATGACTGCAAGTACAAAAGGTCAAGAAAACCGGTGTTTTCTAGCTTTATTCCTCCTATTCAGTATGTGTAATTCCAAAACAAGTATTCTATATTCCAAAATGGTATTGATTTATGAACTAAACCATATCTACCAAACTCAAATGTTAAAGCCCTCAGCACGGAGGCACAGTCGATGAGCCTCAATCCATTTTGCGCATGCAGCTTCACCATGCTCCACAATGCATTCGTCCCTTAGTTTCTTAGTTTCAGGGCAAGCACAGCAGATCTTCTTCTTGGGCTTTGATTCTTTAGTAGAATTTGTAATTACTGACACCTGGCTGACAACTGGGGCAGGGGAAGCATTTTGCAAAGGCAGTCCACCCATCACAAATCTGCAGAAAACACATGTAAGGCATAAAGAAATAAAGAAAGGAATGAAGAAAATCATTCAAGAGCCTCTACTCTATTTATAAACTCATTACATAGGTTTTTTTTCGATGTTATAATTCCAATGATTATACAATTCACTAGAGGAGAGTTTTTCTGTTGTGAATAGAGAGACATCTATTTCTTCATTACTGTATTGTTTGTTGTTCATTACTAGCCGCTTGCAATTGCTCGGTTCATCAGAAAAAAAAGAGGAGATTTTTTCTGTTGTGAATAGAGACATCCTTTTCTTCATCAGAAAAAAGTGCACCTTTTCCTTTCTCTCTTTTTGCAAATTAATGCCTTTGCCACCTGGAGTCCTTGTTCTACAAATTGTCCAATCAATCAACTCCACTAAAACAATTCAAAATTTTTGTTCATATGTTCCATTGCATGACTGTCCTCCACCATATGAGATTTACTCATATCCCAATTTGTTTTCCTACAAAGGGATCACTAATCATCCTTCTAATGCAGCTCATAGCACAAGCAATTCAGTATGATATCCGGCTCCATAAAACAATTTGAAACACTGCCATACCATAAGTGCTGTTTTGCTTACTAAGACAGAAAATTAAGACCTGATTAAGTACTCCGCGTGGTAAATCAACAACATGAAGGGTTTGTTTTTGTTCATATTCCCATTTCCCCTCATAAAAATTAGACATTTGGCCAAAAATCTGTCAACATTATACTCAATCAAACCGATGAATCTGATTCTGACACAGTCATGAGAAGCAATCACAAAAGCCTAATATAAATGCACTTATATATGGGTTCAAGGGAAAAAACAACCACTCGAAAAAGACACCCCATTTCTTTTTAAATCGAGGAAGCAACTTAACTCAACCAAGCTTCTCAATTACCCAATTGAAGAAAGCTGTATAACACGAATATTTTGTAACAAATAGGACACGAACAGGCACAAATAATAAATAGCCCAAAAGTTGAACGAAATCACTTCTCTGGCCACTTTATCTGCTTGTGAACTTTTCGCTAACTTATTTTTGTGTTATATAGCAGTACTCTATGCAACTGACTAACTATATACCCAAAATCAACATACAGAAATTAGAAACTTAAAAAGTTCAAAATTGCGCTTCACCCAAGTTCAGAACCAACAGTATGAAAGCTTCCCAATCAATAACTTCAAGAAACCAAACTTTTTTTTTTAAAAAAAAAAATAATTCATTTTCCTAGAGTAAAAATCCGACCTTTTTCTCTAAGAACTCCGGCATGATCATCCTTTTCATAGCAGTGAACGATCATGCCTATCATGTTCTCAGTTTCTCAACTATCTTGAAAACTACAATAACTTCTTTAAAACGGAACCAAAATATTGAAATTTATGCAAAACATATACCCAGAAACCAAAATCAATTAATGATACCAATTATAATCATTTGCCATTACAAAATTGCATTCTTGACTAAAAAATCATCTTCAAGATAAAACCATTTGAGCTTTTGATGACCTTTCCTCATAACAATTAGAATTAAAGAAAAAACAAAAGCAAATAATAATTCTGAAAAAAGAAAACGAAAAAAGTTTATTCAAATAATAAAACCAGAAACAAAGCAAAACACTAAACCATAACAGACCATCTACAACTTAAAAGACAATAAAGGAACAGATGAACACAAGGAAACATAGAAAGAGCAAAAGAAAAGAATAAGTTACCGTTAGAATTTTGTCAAAGGTTTCAGGAGTTGGGGCTCTGCAGGGTTTCTGTTGTGGTTGAATGCTAGAAACTTCAGAGAGAGAGAAGAAGAAGAAAGAAACGGGTCCCTAGACAAGATGTTGTGGCGTCCGTGGGCCGAGCCTTCATGGTCCAATAACAGCATATACTTTTCTTTTTAACGTAGAATAAGCACTCGGATTGCGGCTGAAACAGAAGCTAAATCTTTTTTTAAAAAAAACAATTAATTTTTTTTAAGATTATTTTGATTTGGTGATATAAAAAATAAATTTTTAAAAACAAAAAAAATATTAATTTAATATATTTTTAAGTTAAAAATATTTTAAAAAATAATCACACTCTCAAACCAATTACAAATAATTCTCAACAGTTTTTAGTTTTCCTTCCAAATAAATTTTAAAGTTATTTTTTAAAATAAAAAAATATTTTTGTAGGAATAATTATTATTATTATTAGAATGATAAAATTTCAGCATAGAAAAGAGTCCTATGATCCCCTTTCTTTATAACCTTTTTTTTTTTTCACATTTGCAACAAAGATTAAGATCAATTTTAATTATTAAAAGTGTTTGATTTTATAATAATAATTATTTTTTTAAAATAATTTTTATTTAAAAAATATATTGAAATAATAATTTTTTATTTTTAATATTAATACGTTAAAAAAATCTGAAAACACAAAAAATAATTAATTTGAAACAAATAAAAATAATAATAAAATAATATTTTTTTAAAAAAATATTTTTAAAATACAAATACAAAATAGCTTGAAAAATATGATGATAAATAATATCAATACATCAAAATATTAAAAAATTATTAATTTAAAATAAATAAATAATTTTTTTTTTCAAAATTATTCTTGAAATGCAAAGAGGAAATAGGTCGAATAATATGATGAGAATTCATATAATATATATAACCAAGAAATAAAAAAATAAAAGTTGGTGTGACTCCATTTACAGTTCTTGCCGTTTGATTAAGTAGCAAATCAATCCTCCCTCGGATTGCTTAACAAAATCCTGGAAATGTCTTGGCATAGTTTTGTCCCAAACTCAAAGCTGCAGATGCGTGCAAATTGCAATATCAGTAAATCAAATAGACTTGAAAAATAGCAAGAAAAGATTGCCAGGTAAGTAAGAGATGGCAGCAAACGAGTGAACTTTTATGGGATTCACATTTCTAATTATTATCAAATATCTACTTGAAGAAGGTTGATTTACAAATGCCATTGAAATTCAATACAAGAAGCCCACAGAGGCACCACAGTAGGTGCAAGAAACTTCTCAAGTTGAAGATTCTCAATTAAAAACAAAATGGCAGCCCCCAGATCTCATCTCCAGCTTTTCTTGGAATCCAAGCTTGTTCAGGATCCAATCAAGAACTTAAAACGCGCACTAAGCAAGAATCCGATCCATGCTTTGCGTCCATTTCTTTAAAGTTCCAGATTCACCCTGTAATTTACAGAACAGAGCCAGGAAAAAAGATCCCACTTGGCAGAACCCGTAACGCTACCACAATAACAGCTCAAATTTATTCGATGATGGACTGGCTATCTGACTATTGTAGCTTGCTAATCATACTTCTCTCTCCAAGAATAAACAAGAAAGAAAACCCAAGAAAGAGCCAATGCAATGTCACCAACAACTAGTCTAGGCAAATCACGAGCCAGATCTTCAAGCTTCCTCTCAAAGTAAATCCTCCAGAAAGCCATTGAAACATGCAGCAAGACACAACCTTTAGCAAAGAAACTCTGGAACTCTCTGTCCTTAACAAATGCCACCATGAACAAAAGGAACCCAATGGCAAACAATAGCAACCCAGAAAAGGAATCAGAGGTTTGGATCAGGAGTTGGTCATGTGGTGTTGAACCTTTAAGCTTTGTAGCTATTTCAATGCCATGACCAAACACAGTGGCCTCATTTGTGTAAAACATCATCAAAGCTCCACAAGTTAGAGCTATCACAGAATGAAGCATACATATCAGAAAGAAGCCAGAGGATCCCATTTAATCAAACACCAAAAAGAACTACTCTCCCCTCTCCTTTCTTTAACTCTCAGAAACAATGGCTCAACCCAACAAGAAAAGGCCTTTAAACCATAGCTACCAAAGTACAATACAAGAAAAAGAGTAACATCGACCCTATTGAAAGAGCCCTCAAACCTACTTTTTTAAATGTGTGATCTTGAAGAAAGACGATCGAATCATTGATCAAGATTTAAAGCCCGGAATTTGATAGCAACCCAAGACTCAAAAACCAATATAAACCCATTAATCAAGACCATAACTTGATCTTCCCCACCAATTGTACCAAGAAAACAAATCTTGAATCAAAGTGTATTAAACAAGAAAAACCCACATAAACCCCACCTCAAATTTCAATATAAGACCCCTTTAATCCACCAAGAAAAGACTATAGGATCCTAACCTCAAATTCAAGATGTTGAGAGACAGATCCAGGAAACCCTTTTGCATCCCAAAACCCTAAAGCTGTAAACAAATTGAAGGGAAATGAAACTGGAACGGGGAGGGGTTTAAAAGGTAAAATTATTGGTGCTGATCTGGATGTGACATTTATGGGTGATATAATAATTGAGCTAAATTAATGGATATAATAATTCTGTGGGCTCAGACTTATTTAATTAAGGTATGTAGATTTGGACAGAGAGGTGATAGAGAAAGCAATAATTTGGTGTTTTATATTCTTTCAAGTGGCAATCCATAGAGATTTCTTGCGCTCAATAATCCCATGCCAGACCTTCCTCTCATGCACAAAATGCCTTTGTTTTTTTATGCCTTTCTTTGCTTCTTGTGCTTAGCAATTCCACATTTGTGGGTCACATGTTCACTGGCCTACCCTCTACCATTTGTGTTTCTAATTATGTTAAATGTAGAAGATAAGCTCTTTTTGGAATTTTTTATTTTTGCTTTTTGGAAGTTAGAATCCATGTATCGTCATGTAGGAGGATCAAGTTCACACAACCTTTCTTCCTCACGAGAAATCTCCAGAGGGTGAAATAAATAGAACTTTTATCATGTCCGTATAATTTTTTTTTATTTTTAATATTAACTTATTAAAATAATAATTTTTTTTAAAAAAAAATCTCATGACAATTTGTTAACTTCAACATCATCTTCGATGCATCTTATTAGTTGAGCTGCAAGTGTTATCAAATTTTAATTGATACTAGGAAGATATTTTTTTTATCCTCGAATTAAGAAAATTGTTTATAAAATGAACTGCAAGAGTAAGAAATAATTAACAGAAAATGAGAATCAATGCCTAAAAAGTGTGAACCCTTATAGTTTAACTCGAACTTGTTAAAACTTGAGGTTGCTTTTAATTGTCAAAAGTGCTTTCGGCATGCACTTGAAAAAATGGATCCATAGTATACTTTTTAACATATCTCAAGCTGTATTGCTCTGTTCCGTATGCAAATCGAATGACAAAACCACATTATTATATTATCATCACAGAGAAGAAGCCATCATTGTATCCAATACAGCTGTTATATTTTGCAGGTATACTTCATTGTATGTTATTTTAAGTGTATGGTCGATTCTCACCGTTTATTAATTTGCTTTCATGGAAAAAGAGAACACTGGAACTTGCATCTTGCTGATAGGCCTCTCCTCTCCTCTCCTGTGAGACCCTTTCATGTTATGTGCTGTCTGTAGGGTTGAAGGATAATCTATCCTTCCACTTTCAATTCCTGCTTTTGAATTTAGTTGAGGATTTGATAAGAGTGGAGAAATATGAGATTCAACATGTAGGATACCAAAAATTTTCAATCTGCGTAATGAGGTAAGAGCATGGACGAGGCCAGTTCAGAAATCTTCCTATTTACTTGTACAGTCACAGGTTTGGAAACATTCCGTAGGCCTGAAAACACTAAGATTTTCTCTTCTTACAAATGCCCTAGAATTAAACAACTCATTCCAAAACCATGGAAGAACACATGAAGGAAAGAGATCAGATTCAAGCTTAGAAAAGCAGAACAAGCAGTGCATCTTAATAGCTCAAAAGAGAAGATGAACAACACTCCTAAGAACAAGGAATAGTCGCTCCTCACTCAGGATGGCACGGTATTTATTGTATAGAGGATAGAAAGTATATGTTCCATTTCTATAACTGGACAACGCATAAAGCCTGAAAGCTGACATTTTCAAGATACACAAGTGATGGCCAATGCATGTTCGTGCACCAAGTAAATGAAAATCAAGAAGCATTCAATGATTGCAGCTGGTGTGGACTTATTTGGTATGAAGTATTTACAACAATGAAAGAATATGAGATCAATAATTTCAAACAAAATTTCGGTTGCTTTTGTTTTTGGGTCATTCTAAATACTTCTAACCAAATCCATCTTCCCCGTGCAGTATAATGAAAAGAAAAAAAAAAAACACCTACTTTTACCTCTCCTACAAAAAGGTTTGCTTCTCCCTGTTACCCGCAGCAGCCTTGCGGTGTTGCCTTGAACCAGATCTCCTATCTCTTCCACGCCTTGAATTTTTACTTGGGTTTCTCCCAGCTGAACTATCACGATGTAATGGTGGTGGATGTCGAATAACATGAGCAACTGGAGGTGGCATGTGGTCCAATAAATCTTTGTGGTAAGCCTGCAAGTCAAAAGAAAAATCAAGTGCTGAGCATAAAAGTACCATAAAACAGTCGCATTTTGTTACAGAGAAATTAATAGTACTAGGATTTAGCATCCCAAAGCATAGGAGTTTTATTTTTTAAATCCAAGTTAATTATCCCCATTAAAGATTGTTCTTATTTGATCATTCCTGCTTTTAGCATCATTTGGTCAAAGCATACTAGCTGCACTCCCAGGACAGAATTCAGCCTCAAATGTCACTTGTATGGAGAACATGATAAAATGCATGGAGTAACCACATTAAACACCCAAAGAAACACTTGGAGGATCAAAAAATAGAGAAGGGATCAAAGACACCCATAGAGATCAGTCTCGTGCACTGTAAAATAGTAGCTGGACAGCTTTGTTCAATACACTGTTGTCAGAGGATCCATTTAGTTGCCAGAACTCTGTGTTTGGGAAACAAGGAACATTTGAGGCTAAAATCAGACCAATAATAAATAAGACAAACAGGCAACATAGAGCAGACCAATAATAAATTGTCATACTTTCCTCTTTCAACAGAGGAAAGAGGTGCTGCTCAATGTTAAACATGGAAGGAAAAAAAATACATAAGTTATTATAACAATAAATTAAAGTCATTCAGCTTTTTTGGCCAACTTCATTAGAAAAGTTCACTTATAAGGTTCATTTAGAGCAGAACAATAACAAATTGCTTAGTTTTAGATGCACTGGTTTCATCTCCCCTGAATCCCTGATAATAGAAAGACAACGCATAAACATGTACCTGAATCACAAAATTACGCCTCTCACAATCCAAAAACATATTGATGCTCCAATCAACTTTAGCCATTATTTTATCCCTCACAGTGGAGAAGCTTAACTGATCTCTGGCAGTAAACCGATCAACTTCATTGAACCACAGGCAGGTAAACAGATTTGTGATGGGAATATGTTCCCTTATGATAACACAACCTTCAGGAACATCTGCAAAAGGTCAGTCATTGAGCAGAAAACATAAGAAATACAAATCTTCAAGAACATGAAGCGCGCGCGCGCACAGGATTATACACCTACCACTGGTTATTGGAAGCTTAGCCTTGGAATATGGCGATAAACCCTCTTTTTTATAAAATTCAATCTGGTAATCAATGGATGAATTGTCACACTTTCCTGCAGCTTTGTTAGCTTCAGCCTCTTCAAACACATCAAAGCGATGATAGTGTCTTGAGATTGCAAAACTGGCATTTTGCTGCCACAAGAATCTGAACCAAAGGACAGCTCAGGTATGATTAAAACACATAGATTATGCAATTATACTAAAATTATCTACCTATTTTCCCTGCTTCTAGAGGCCAGAAATGCAATATGCATGATATATGGTAAATGCTAACACTAAAAAAACTGTCTTAACATGAGTCAACATATCCAGAACACATTGCGAAAGCATGAGTTACTGTAAACCAACAGAAAGATGACATTCCCATGTTCCAAGCAAGAAAAGCAGTTCCTTTTTTGAATGCTTTAAATGAAAATGTAGGTGATCAATAACAGTGTAATAATGTTAACATTGCAAGACAGCTGATAAAAAGAGCATACGGCTATAATTATATTTTCCATGCATTTTTCCAGAATCCCGTAAGTTGCCTATTGATGAACCAATGAAACTTATGATGGTTCATAACTTTTGAAGTGATGCCATGTTGGGACCAGAAATTGGTAGAGTGACAGATAACAGAAGAAAATGAGTATACACACACAGGTACAACAAAATTTCCATACATCTCAATTTGAAGATACCAGAAAAATTATAAAAAAAGATGCACTGAATTCACAAGCCATTTTACATATCTGAATGACTCCATTCAATGACCACTTAATTTAAGCACAAACAATATACCTCTCAAGAACTTGATATGGATCCACAACAAGCTGGAGCTTTCCATCTATCCATATGGAATACCTAACATTAGGCAAGAGCCTGTGCAATAAAAGCTTTGGAACCTGTCCATTTACATAGCACAACGACAGCATCCATCACTTCTTGCAGCAACAATTTAGGTTTTCAGTAATTGAAAAGAAAATGACTTGAAGGATGAGGAACTATTGAATATCATAGCCCAAAACAAAAATGAAAAGGAAAAAAAAAGGAAAATCTTTTAGATTAATATACCAACAGAAATTTATTCAGGAAATTCTGCCATGCTAGGATTAGCACCAAAATTGAAATTACTTGAAGACTCACCAAGAGATAAACAGAAATTTGTTAACAAACTGATAGCTTTGTTTTCAATGAGTTAACAGAGAAGCAGGAGAACAAGGGGAAGAAAAAAAATTAAGAAGAAAGTGTGATGCAATCCAGCCCAGGTTTGGATGCCCAAGGAAATTAAAGAGAGAAATCTGAAAGAAGCAGGCAAAGCAACCAAACAAATGCAAACTGACCTTTCCATTGCGTCTTGCATCAGTGTAGGGGATGTTATGGACGACAATAATCCTCCACAGTCCAATCCTCATATTGCTATCTAGGGCGCTGGAATTCTTCAAATATGTTTCTGTCTCTTCGTCAATAAACATATAAAAAGGAACATTTTTCCTAGCTGCTTCACTAACGTTCTTGGGCTGTTGTATTATGTCATAGTTCCCTGGGAAAGTGCAATGATGAGGAAAGTAGAAAACATGGATAAAACAAGAAATCTTTGCAGAATGTCCAGTGCTAAACAGTACCAAATATGGCTGATGCAACAATGACCTCGTGAAACTCTTCCAATTTCATCAGGTCAGCTTCATCAATATCAAATCCAGTCTGGCGGCCAGGTCTATTTCCTTTAACAAATCTGATAAAAAATACAGCCAACAGAAAAAAATATGTGTTTATAAGAAATAAGTTATTCGTATTTGTTACAGGACATTGTATAATAACGGAGGACAGAGATCATGAGATCCATGCAAAACAGTGTCTTCAATGCTTATAATTTTACAGAAAGATGGTAGGTGAGAAGGACTCCTACCCACAGTGCACTGTCATCGACTCTTGTATATCAAAAGATTCGTTCCTCTGCTTTAGAGAAGGATATCCACCAAATTCTGAACCTCCATGAGATTCAATTTTAATTGGGTTTTCATCAACAACATATGTCAAGTTGCGGAGCACTGGTGATGCGGATGAGGAGCATGGAATGCTAGCTCTAGCTTGCTCTGCAGAAATGTAACATACTGGACAAGCTGCATAACAAATGAGTGACAACAAAGTAAATACCACACCAACAGAAATAAATTGCATGTGAGCATTTTTTTGCTTCAACTAAGAGTGTAGATTTTGGCATACTTTATACAAAGGTATTGAAGGTTATTTTGTATCAATTTACAATTGAACATGCAAGAGGTCTTCTGTAGCAAACACTGATGAGAAAGATAATAAAATTAATTGCAAAAACATGCCAGTTTCTTCTGTTACAGAAATGTGAGAGCACATTCTTGGTGCAAGAAAAATTTTATACATGACTTTTATTAACATTCAGGCCAGAAGTCATTTTTTACTTCCAAATGACGCACAGATGTAGCAACTCAAACTTATGGTCCAATCCAATATATTAATAGAATGATCATAAAAACAAGAAAATAAGGAACACTTCAACCAAAATAACCCAAAACTTACGGCGTGGTCCAAACCGTCGTCCACCAGAAGGAGGGGGAGGAGGGAGAGCAAACTTGTGGCATGGATGGTCCAATATGCTATTAGCTCTAGAACGACAAGCAACAGAAGGATGGCTTATTATATCACTGTTGTCAAAATGTATACTATCCATTGGTCTAACAGTTGGACTTGTGGTTTCTGGGGCATCCATAACACAAAATGCACATTAGTTATTGCCTCAACCAGTCTAAAGCAAAACAAATAGCAGTAAAAATCCCAAGTATTTCAGGACTTTGACATCATCAATTAAATGCAGAAAAATAACTTGATAACAGAATCTTTCATTCTGATCAATATTTGTAATCAATTGATTATCCCCTGTTTTAAATTCAAGAAGACAACTTTGTGTTCGTATGCTTTCCATTCAAGATTGAAAATAGAGAGAGAGAAAGAAGAAGACTCTCTGGCTGTCAGCTTTCCTGTCAAGGATTTAGCACAGAATGAGAACTAATAGAAACAAGGCCATTATTCAATCATGGCCCACACCTATATGGGAACCAAAATTCATGCAGTACCACTTCCACCTCTTTATTTCTTGTTCCCCAACCCCCCCTCACTGCATGATACAGCTGCTCTCAAGACATCAATAATACATGACTTAAACATTCCCATTCAAACAACAGGAAAAATTAGAAGATGCTCATAGAGTTAAAACACTACTACATTTTATCTTTTCTGTTAAATATAGAATAGTCAGCATGAACTAATAAATAGGTGCCTCAACTATTCCTTTGTTAAGTGATTATTTCCTTGTAATTAGAAAACTTTCATCCTCCTGTAACTCAGTGCAACAGTACCAAGGACAGGTAGAACAAAAGAATACATAAAACACTCAAACATTTTACATCATAGGAAAGGACACATGTTTGAACCATACCTTTGCTAACTGTAAGGGAACCCCAGATGAAAACTAGGAGAGCAAGTGCAACCAAGAGCAACATTGCAACTCTTCTACGCCCCAAGCACCGGCAAACAACCAGGAGAACCCGCTCCTTGTCCCTTGAACTCACTGGCGGCATTTTCGAAGATTGTTTTCGTGCAATATTTGATAATTTTCCGTAGCAAGGCAATGATCCATAACTCCCCCTTTGACCGAATGACCCTCCATTCATTGTACCTCTGGACCAACAATAACTGTACTTCTCATGTCACCTTTTCTCCTATACAAATCATTCTCTCTCAAAAGCCAAAACCCACTTCTCGCCTGATTTTTAATACCTACAACTCTACTTCCCCTCTCCTTATGCAATGCCAAACCAAAAGAAAGAAACCCTCTGTTTCCTCAAAATCAGGGTCTAAGTCGCAAAACCCACCAGCAACTACTCCTGAAAACAAAACCCAGTTTTTAAATTTCAATCAAATCCCAAATGCACTAATACCCATTTATCCTTTCAAATAACGAAAGGCAATTCAATTCTTACCTATCTGTTCTAATAAATCAAATCAATGGAATTCCATGGGAAACTGATTCATAAGAGAATTATGATACCAAACTAGACAAAACAAAACCTCAACATTAACAAAAGGCAACCTACATTAGCCAACAAAAGAAAGAAAAAGTTTTAGAAATGGATTTGGCTCCGAAAATGAGATTTAAAACCCAACGAGAGCGAGATTTGAATTCTTTCTTAGCTTATCAAAAATGGGTTTTTTTGTTCATCATTCTGTTTTTGCAGGTAAATATCTGATTCTGACTCTCTCAGTGTGCGCGTGCGAGTCGTCTTCTTATTTTCTTTCTGGATACAATGTGTTTTATATTGTTTTTGCATTTTTTATAATATTTAAGATTATATTAGTGGTGGTTTTTTAAAAATAATTTTGTTTAAAAATAAATTAAATAATTTTTAATATTAAAATTTCAAAAGAAATTTAAAAAAATTAAATTTAAACAAAAAAAATTAATTTTTTTAAAAATATCATTTACATTCTCAAACTTTTCCTTATGAAGATGTTGTTTGGTAAACCTCACCCGCAGCCACACATTTTATTGTTTGGTAAAGGTAACAAAACTGATTTTTTCTTGGTAGGGCCCACTAATTTTTGCTGCCCAGCCGCAGGATTGGAGAAGCAGTATTTTACTGCTTCTAGTGGTTATTTTTAGGAACAGTGGAGCCATGCTCCACTGTCGCAATGTGCAGTTTTTTTTTTTTTGAAAAACCAATGAGAAAAGTTTAGTTTTTTTTCCCCCGAAAAACCAGTGCAGTTAATCGTGAACAATATTTTTTTAAAAAAAATTAGTTTAAGGTGAATTAAATTTACTCGTATTGTAATGAAATTGTAAATTTTTTAAAAAAAATTGTGTTTTACTCGAAAAACTAGTATTTAATATTATTTAATAACACTACATAAATTAGAAAGATATCGCATGATGACGTAGCATTTGTGGAATTTGATCGCAATTCCAATAATAAAGATATCACAATCTTTATTATTTAATAACACTACATAAATTAAAAAATTCAATTTTTGTTGTTGCGTGCTTAAGAAACCACGGAAAATATAGTCCTTGTTGAATAGTTTCGTATGTAATGACATTGCACATAGTTTAATGGAATAATAAAAAATATTTGATATCAATATTATTTATTTCATGATGTAATAAAAGTAATTAAATTTACAATATTTAAATTAAAAATCATTAATATATATATATATATATTAATTATTTTATAACCTCAATTTGAAAAACATTTTTTTAACCAAACACATTAAACTACTTTTTGTTCAACCTCAATTTCAACCACAGTTTTAACCAAACATATATTTTTTCAAACCAACCTCAACTAAAAGTAATTTTTATAAAACCACAATTACAACAGCAACCGCAATACCAAACACACCCTAAAATACATCACACCTGAAAAACAATGTTCTTGTATTGTCATGGTGGATTCTTTGATAATGATAAAGTGGATTTCTCTTAAAACTTCTTAACTTAATTTCTTATTTAATTTGGATATCAAATTAAATTATGTAAAGATTAATTCGATATGACCTGCTCAATCTAGAGGGTTCAAAGATAATCTCGGCAACTAATAAAAAATCAATTTTATTTAAAATTAATTCAAGATAACATCATTTTTAAAAAATATTAAGATGAAAACATCTTGGATCAACTTGAGTTAACTCACAAAAATCATGATTCAAGCTCACACACCTTATTGATTTTAATAACTTTATTTTTTAAAAATTATCTTTTATTTAATTATATGATGGCAAAAATACATACACGCGGAAAAGAAACCGAATAAAATTATAAAAAATCATTATAAGTTGTAAAAAAAACATTTTCTAATATTATAAAAAGACTGATATATTTTTTCAGAAACAAGGTAAAATTTAAAGGCATTTAATAAAATAATATCTAAAATATTTTAAATTATTTAATTTTACAAAAATTAAATTTCAATTAAAAAGAAAACTAAAAGTAGGCCATGTTCTTGCCTTTAGACTTTTTTAATGAGTTAAAAAAGAAAATAGATGATGTGTTATTTGTGAGTTCAAATTTAACCCATTAGAGAGGTGGTGGAAAATCAAGCTAGGATTTTTAGGACTTAAAAAATTAAATTTTAATTTATTTGCTCTTAAAAGTACTCTTTAAATCACGATAAATTTATTTATTAACTTAAAAACCTCTAAATTGACTCAAGAGCATAAAAAACAAATTCTCTTAACCTCGATCTACTTTTTCTAACAAACTCAAAAATACCTCAATGACACTTCTTATGCCAAGAAAAGCACATCGACATCAAATTTAACCTTTTATCAACGAAATCTCACAAATCCACTACTTTCTCTCTTCATAATTTTTCAACAACTCTCATTTTTCAACCCGGGAACTGGAATGTGAATTGAATAAACTTTTATATCAAAACATAGAATTGTCAGATTAAAGGGGTAAAAAAAAACCAACAAGCAAAATATTTTTAAAAGGCACTTGTGAACATAAACAACCCAAACCTATCCTCCTATATAATATAACATAAATAGCCAAAATATGCTCCTAAAAAATCCCAAATTAATTTAAAAATCTAATCTCTTTCTTCTCACCTATCTAAGAACACAAAATATCATAAGAACTAAAGCCTAGTCTTGCATATCCAATCGATTTGTTTTCTCTTTTTCTTGTGATGTGATTTTGCCTAAATTGCAAGTTATAAATCAATTATTCTTATCTTTTTCAAAACCTTATAAAAAAATCCCCCGAATTGATTTTAAAATCTATTTTTTCAGTCCATAATTGAAAAGGTTGTGAAGAAAAAAACTTAAATCGGGTTTGAAAGTAAGACTAATTAATGGATGTGCAAATTTTGAGCATGATGCCAAGCTTTCCAATCCAAGTGAAGTTCCAACAAGACCCAACCCAATTGCACCAGCTTTTGACCGAAACATTATTGATTGACAAAAAAAGAGTTGACATCATGAAGAAATTAGAGGAGATGAGATTAGCTATAGCTACAACATTTAAAGAGAACATCGAAGATCCGTTCACCAATGCAGGAGAGACTCCTAAAACTATGATTAAAGATATGTCATTCTTCTTGCTTATTGGCCTTAAATTCTTGCAGTTTGTTTGGCAGGTTTATTCACTATCAGATGGTCATATGCAGAACAATTAAAAGAGCATAGGATTTCTTGTTACCATCATTCAAATTAGCTATAAACTTGAAATTGTTTTTGATTGGCTAAAATATACATGGCATTCTGCTGGATTTTTGAAACATGATGAAAGTCCTGTCTTTTTTATATAAAAAAAATATTAAGCATTATTTACAAAGGTTGTGTTGATATTTATGGAGGAGGAGATTGAAGGAGATGAGATTAGCTATAGCTACAACATTTAAAGAGAACATCGAAGATCCATTAACCTAGGCAAGACAGACCCATAAAACTATGATTAAATATATCATTCTTCTTACTTTGTTTGGCAGGTTTATTAACTATGAGATGGTCATGTGTAGAACATTTAAAAGAGCATGGGATTTCTTGTTACCATCATTCAAATTAGCTATAAACTTGAAATTGTTGTTGATTGGCTAAAATATGGCATTCCACTGGATTTTTGAAACATGATGAATGTCTTGTTTTTTTATATAAAAATATTGAGCATTGTTTATAGGGGTTGTGTTGATATTTATGTAAGAAAAGATGAGTTCAGTTAGTTACGCTCCTATTGGGCATGTGATGTTTCACTAGAAAAGGAAAAAGAGAGAAGAGGTGGCAACTACAGTAGGAAAGAAGAGATGATAATTTTGTAATTTTAACACTCAATGGCTCTTTAGTCATTAATTAGAATATAATAACAATCCTATATATAATATAAACTATTTTGTTGACTCTTTTTTTTATAAGAATGTAAAGTGTTATACAACTTTAAAAATTGCTTTGACCCATGATGTAAATTGTAATTTCCAAAACAAATGGAGACAAAGTGAGAAAAATTACTAAACTATAGGAGGGTCACAGTAATTTTCCCTATAAAATTACTTTTATGAATTGGTTTGTAGCTAACAATTTCAGTTAATTATCTATTTTGTAAGGCAAGGGATCCTCTATTAAGCCCATAGAAAAAAAACATTATAGTGATACCACTCCTTGACACAAATACAATAAGAATTCTTTGAAATATGTGTGGATGTCATTGGTAAATTATTAAGAAGAAATCTAAAATAACTCATTGTTTTATTGTTCATACAAACACAAGTCACCGTGGATTTGCATAGCAACCTGGTTTTTTTTTTGGTCCTTCAATTTTTTTTATTTAATCCTTCAACATTGCATTTACTGGGAATTAGACTTTATAATTTATTTTAGTTTGCTTTTTACAAGGTTATCACAGCCATATAAAAATATCTCAACTTTGGTTTCAAGCTTGATTCTTAGAAAAATAAATTGATTTTGTAATCTGGAATAGATTGAAAATTAGGAGAAAAAGAAGAAAGAAAACAAATGACATCCTTTTAAAAAAATGTTTTGGCTCTTTTTTGAGACATTTAGCCGTAATACTTTTCCAAATTTACATTTAGTCCATTTAGTTTGATAATTATATGGTTTAATCTAAAAATTTATTTTGTTCACATTTAAATAGAGTTTAAGAGGAGATAAAATCATTAAAACACAGCAAAACAAAAGTGATCAATTGATTGAATTATGTTGACAAAAGTTGTCAAATTTGTTGTCAATGTTCTTTGAAAAGAGGAGTGTCATTTTGTTTTTAGGCTTTCATGATGCCAAAAAAAAATAGATCGAGTTGGGGGAGGTTTTTCGTTCTAGTTTGATTTTATGTTTCTTTTATCATTTTTAAGGGTTTTTTAGGTTTATAAATTGTTTTTTGAGATTCTAAGGGTGTTTATCATGTGCTTGTAGGTGAAAATGAGTTAAAAATATATATTTTAGGTAAAAAACAACTCCTTATTTGCAAATTGGGAGAACATTTTTTTAAAAGAATCAGATAAGACGTTGTTTGTCACAATAAATGAAAGTGAGGAAAATAATAAAATGATGGAAATTGACTAAATTTCATTCAAAATATTTTTTTTGGAAAATATTATGTGTTTGAAAATACATGGGAAAAAATGGTGGTAAGAAATGGGTTAAGACAATTTTCTCCTCTTTACAATACTTATTGTATAAAGACATTAAAAAATTCATTTTTCTTTGATTTGTATAGTAAGTTTGTAAAGGCCAAATAAAAATGGGTTGACTTAAAGGTAATTAACGTGTGAAAATTTGAACGGGTCAAATTGACAGGCAACCAACCTCATCATTAAATTTAAAATGAGTCAAAATTGGAGACCAACCAACCTTAGCATTAAATTTGAAATTGGTCAAAATTGTTAGGTGACTAACTTTGGCATGAAATATGAAAGTGTCAAAACTGTTAGGTGACCAGCATTAACATTAAATCTAAAATGGCTCAAAATTGTTAGGTGATCAACTTTAACATAAAATCTAATTGAATGGACACTTGAAAGGAAATTATCATCTGTTCAATAGGCTTCACTTTGAAATAAAAATGTCATTGGATTAATAGGCTTTTTCTTGAAAGAAAAATATGATTGAGTTGAAATAAATATGTTATTGAATCAATAGGTTTTGTTTGAAACTAAATTACTATCAAATCAATAAGCTTATTTAAAATAGAAGTTCCTCATGTAAGGAAATTGTTATCAGATTGATGAGCTTCACTTTTAAATAAAATTACTTTTTGAAAGGAAATTGTTATAAGATAATAGGCTTTGGTTGAATTAAAATGCTCTTAAAAGAAAATTATCATTGAGTTGATGTGATTAACTTTAAAATAAAAATTCTATACAAAAAGGAGTTTTCCTTTTGAAATAGAATTGCCATCAGATTGATGAGCTTCACTTGAAAAAAATATGTTATTTGAAAGAAAGTTATCATCGAATAAATAGGTTTTACATTAAAATATTTAACTTGAAAATATCATCTAAAAGAAAATTATCATCAAATTGATGAGTTTTGACTTAATATAAAAATTTTATTTGAAAGAAAATTATCATCAAACTTATAGGCATTACTTGAAATAAAAATGCCATTGAATTAATGGGATTTGCTTAAAAGAAGAATCTCATGGGATTAATGGGCTTCATTTAAAAGAAAATCATTCTCAAACTAATAGACTTAAATTGAAAGAAAAAAGCCATGGAATTAATTGGCTTCATTTAATATAAAATTATCGTTGGATCGATGAGCTTGAGAAAAAATAATGATATCATGACTAATAAGCTTTGTTAAAGAAAAAGTGTCATTGAGTTAATGGGCTTTGAGAAATGCTATCATGGTTGATAGGCTTGAAAATGTCTAATAGAGACGTTACCAACCTCAAGTTTAAAAGAGAAATGGAAACTTTGTTGAAGCGACATAAGATGAGAACTTCACAAATCAACAAGAAAAGACTTGGGTTCTTTTTCTATAACAACGACCAATTTTGATTTTATCTCTAGATGATATCTTTTAAGGTTAAAGGGGAAATAAAATTTGCATATTTGTAAAGTTCCATCTTTCTTTTTTGTGTCATTTGCATCTTTGAAAACCTTTGCCTTTAGAAATGCCAGGAGTGAAGCACTGGTTTGTTTGAATTGTTTAAGTGTCCACAATACTTTTAATGCTGACTACGAGTTTTTCCTCCCATGTTCTCCATTTTTTATCACTAAATAAGTATGGTTTATCTATCATTTTAGCTTGGTATACATGGACTTTGTTTGTCATTGTCTCTAAGTGTATTCTGAGAGTACTTGTTCATAAAATCATTTTTCACCATCACAGTAAAGAAGTTGTCATCTCTACTACTTTCAGCTTGTGATAGAGTTCTTTAAATCATCATTTAATTATTGTGATTATCATGGATTTCTTCAAACAAAATTTTCTTAGTTGATCTAATTCTATTCATCTTTCTTTGCGGCCATTATAAGACACACATCTTCAATCAAATATGAATTTAGATTTCTTAATCACTGATCAAAGATATGTCATTCAAGTGTTATGATGAAATATTGGATTTTCTCTTGGCACATGGTGAAATGGGTGCTAGTTAGAATTGAAAAAAAATATGGTTATCTAAAATTAAAAAATAAATGGCTCGAATTGATTCTCTGACAATGAAAGCTTATTTTGGTGATAAGTGTTTTGGCTTTCAATAGAGGAGCACCTTGCTTCATATTATGTTAAGTTGGATTATTTATTAGCAAAAATTCATGATTCAATGTTATAAAGAATAATATGTAACACACAAATAGGTCATAATTTTGCTTTAAACACGTCTTTCTTTTCTTTTTAGATTTTCAACAAAAACAAACTATTTTAAATCAAAATAGTCTTTAAAGGCATATAATGTAAGCTTAGGTTTTTGTTTATGAAAAAAAAGGATGTACAAGACCTAAAATATGTTTAAGAGTTTAAAGACATATGATCATTTATTCTGTATGAATATCTTTTAGGCTTACAACCTTGATTTTTATATTTTGGTGATTGATCTAACCTTAATCTCGATACTCAAAGTTCAATCTCATTCTTTATCATTAATATTTTAATTTTAATTCTGGACTTTTCACCATCATAAAGGATGATTAGTACTTAAAAGTGTATTTTTATCAAGGTTTTATTTCATCATTTTGCACTTGAAGTATCAATAACTCCTTAACTAAAGCATGTTTTATAATAACAAGTCTGATACTATAAGATAACTTTAATTTATGGTAAATGTTCATCTTAAATACAGGCCTATCTCATAAATCAAAGGATTGATTGATGATTTTAACTACTAAAATTAAGAAGACAAAGAGAGGGTTAAGCTTAGAAAAGAGATGTTGGTTCAGTACAAACTGGAACATTGTTCAGTCATTGGGACATATCTGGAGCTGTAGATCTTAGATTTCAATTTGGTTTATGTGGCTAGAAATCTAAGACATAGGCCTAAAACATTCATGCGAAGTCCAAGACTCAATTCTGCTGTCTGGAAGTCTAAATCTTAGCAAAAACGGAGAAGTCAGAATCTGTCCTGCAGCCCAGACAATGTTCAGTGTTCAGCCCATATCTCGAGTTCTAGAATTCCAAATGCACCGATTCTTTTTTTGTTAGAAAGCTGAGACAATTTCCTAGAACTTTCATGGGGACAATCTATTCAAATTCTGACGTTAGCAATGACGTCTTGTTCAGACAAGAAGATAAGGATTGTCACCAAGTCAAGATGTGGCCACCCACTCAACAATTAGTCATCAAATCAATAGTTCCAAATTTTGGCCTATAAAAGGAGGCATTTGCCATGCATTTAGGCATCTTGGTTTTCAGATCAAGATCATGTTCTTGTTCTCTCTCTTTATATTTTTGTAATGCTTAAGTTTTGTTTATATTAATCTCTTGTTTATGCTTTTCATTTCATTTCCTTTACTTAGTTAACTTATATCTTATTTATGTTCTTATCTTGTTTATTTATGTTTCTCTTATTCATAATGTTCAGCTTAAGTTTATTATGTCAAGGTGAAAAGGTTACACTAATAGTGTAAGAATAAGTATAGTATAAATTCAACATGGACTTTAATGTTAGATACTAACATGTTTTGTATTTGTTATTTTATTCACGCTTAATACTTTGCTTGTTAAATGGTTAGTCTAGATTTATGTTGTATAACCTTGGTACAACAAATACTTGGCACTTTCATAGCCCAAACCGTATAGTATAACCGACACTTGTGCTATGAAAGGAACTTGATTTTTTGTTACCATAAGTTATAATCATGAATACCTGACAACATTTACAAGTATTAGCATTATTCGAATAAGATAACTAATGTAATCATGTTAACCATTTATAATCCGATTGGAACCTTCTTTGTGTGTGGTTTCCAGTTGAGTAATAAGAGTTTATACTATACTTGTTTGAAATACCATTAGTGGATCCTCTGACCTTGACAATTGTTTTTATCATTGTTTAATCCTTATATCAATATCACATCTCAAAAATCTCTTCAACTTACTATTATTATTATTATTGTTATTATTATTATTATTATTATTATTTATAATTTATATTGTTAACCTCCATGTGGTTTGATCCCGGTCTTGCCGGGTTATTTATTACTTCGACACTCCTACACTTGGGAGAAGACATCAATCTTTTGGTCATGTCAAATGACACTTAGGGAAAGGTTTTTTTTTTCACTTTTTTGTAATACTTTTCATCCCTTTCATATTTTTTTCTCATTTGAAGAATTTCATTTACTGTCTAAAAACTTCCAAAATATACCCCTAATATGAGGGGTTATATTGGTCTAGATCATTATCTAAGAAAAATATTTAAGGCTCAATAAGGACAATAAGGGATATATTTTTATTTGTAAATGATACATAAAAAAAATGTCTTTTTTTATCTCAAATCTAAATCTACTCAGGTTAATAAATCTTACTTTATTCAAATATCATTATTAATTAGAAAAACAATAAGGTTAACCTTAAATAAAAAGTGGTGGGATTATGATTTGAATGTGCATTGTTTATTATTATTTAAGTCATCAAATTATTTGATTCTATTTTGGGAATATCTATATTATTTCAAGTGAGATATCTATTTTGAGTTTTATTAGGTTCAAAGGGGGATTATGTGCAAGACTTTATCTTTAAGATTTATTAGGAATGGAAAATGAGATTTTAGAATTCAAGAAGGAGGTTGCCCCCTAGCATCTACATAATATATTTTAGAGTTTGACTAATTTTGAATGAATTTTATGTTACTTTTAAACAGATATCTTTTCATTTTATAATAATAATAAGATATAAAAACATGCATATTTCATTAAAATATGTTGTTTGATAAAAAATAGGTGAAAAACAAATCAAAGTTTTAATTTTTATTGAACAAAAAGATAAATGACCTTATTTACAAAGTTCAGTCATAGAAATGAGTTGAGTGTGCAACATTCCTTTTATTTTCACATTAGCTTCTTCCATTAAACATTTTAGGTTTGGTGACATTCATCATATGCTATTTTCATAATCTTGGTCAAGCATCTACTATGTTCACAATGGATTAATGATGATAATGTGTGTTATTTACCTCAACAAATACAATATGACCCTGATTTACCAATTTTTAAATTTGATACTTAAAGACTTTACTACTTTAAACTGAAACACTTAGGACACATTGCATATTTGAATCATGTCGTCTATAATGCAATGATTGTATGGGATTTATTAAGTATTACAGTAATGTGTCAAGTAAATTTTGAGCAAAAAAGATATGTCAATCTCGGACTATGGTACTTGAAAAGTTGATGATACCATGAAACTCAATGATAGTTGACATGACTGAATGGCTAAGGCTTCCCATTTGAAATTCATCTTCTTATGTCAATACAACCTTAATTATGGATTTCTGATATTCCTAATTTAAGCTTTAATTAAATTTAGAAATCTCAAGTACTTTAGAAATCCTAACTTTTAGCGTTAGGCATGTTTAAATTGCTTAAACAGGATCAGTCAAGTCTTCTCATTCAAAGATTAAAAAAAAAAAGTGCTTTTTAAATAAATAGGAATTGTATAGTTCATCTTTTTAACTATTTTTCTTTCAAGGTAATATCATATGCAGGGTCAATAACTTAAGGTTAGAATCATATGTCATGGCAATAGGAACCTGTAATGAAAAATGAACATTTTAATTGGTGAGAGGTAAGCCTCAATCAATCGAATATGCATTCAAATGTTTTTTTTATAAAGATGCTAAGTAGGATAGGGTGAAATAGTTGTTAAAGATTTTGTTTCAACCAATATATAAGAGCAATAGAAAGCCACCACCAATGTGAGTTGTGAAGAGCTATTTCAATATGATGAGGTTTTTTAAATTGTCTAGATTGAAAAGTTTGTTCAAACAAGCTAGTTGATTAACCCTCTTCGCTCCTTATTTTTTACCATTTTGCTTTGAATTATTGAGCTTTTAAAAGGCAAATTGTAATTTTAAATCTTTTGATAATGATCAAAAGTTTGATAATTACTTTGGTGTTCTTGATTTCCAATAGGATTCACTTATTAAAGACTAGGACACTTTGTTATATCCTTTCCATAGATAGGGATTTTATCGCGATCTATGTCTAGAAAATGAGTTCTATAAAGATCTCAGATCAAGTATTTTATTATTGATTTGATGTATTCCTGAGTCCTTTTTCATTTTATGTCTAAACATGAGCAGCTTCATCATTTGCTCAACATTTGTATAATAGGTGCATAATAAATTATTGAAATTTGTTATATGATGACTCAAAATATATTAATTCATCAATTTTGGAATTAAAAGTTAAAAACTTTATTCTTTCAAAAATATGTGAAATGATTTAACATATTATCCATATACTTTTGGAAAGTAGTTTGAAACTTTCCTTCTTCCAAAAATACAAAAACAACTTAACGTATTAACCTGTATATTTTGAGAAGAAAATTCAAGATTTTAATTCATCCAATAATGGGATAATGTAAAAAAAAATGATTTATTAGTTTATCATACAAACCAACCCTATTTCTTCTAAATTCTAATCAACAAGATTTTAAGAAGCAATTTGCAATTTGCAAACTCTATCGAATCATGGTGTTTTATCAAATGGACCCTGAAAGCTTATAATGATAGTGATGTCTTATGACTCCATATTTTTAGCTCCTCTCTAATTCTTCCTTAGTATTCAGACTCTTATTGGCATTGTTCTTGGATATATCTGAAGATCTTGATTGTCTTTGTCACTAATCTCTAGATTTTCATACACATGAGGCTTCCTTGATGACATTATAGAGAGACATCATAGAAAAAAGTTCTAGCCATTATATGTGAGTAGGTTAACTAACTTATTAGTCTTAAAAGGTCTTTCATCACTTAGGTAAACAAACCTTAAAAAGGTCGCCTCGAGGCCTATAAGGCATAAAGAATATAAATTGGGAAAATCTCATCGGCTACTAATCGTGGCCTTATATACTTTCATCAAGAGTCTAAGGTTTTATGAGTGCTAATCCAGGGCAAAGCTCATTGGAGGGGCACCATTAATTCCTCATGCTAACCTAAAGAAAAATGTGTGCAAAATAAGATACCGTGTCGTGGGTGCATAGGCACATCCATATCCAATATAAACATATAAAATGCAAAAAATAATAAGATAAAGGTCGATGTATAAAATCCAAGCACAATAAAACAATCGTACAAAAAAATCAAACAATAGCATATATTTTTCAATTTAGGAAACCAAACAGAATAAAGGCCTTCAAAGCACATATCTAAGTAGAAAAATATATATATTATCAAAAAAATCATGCAAACAAAGTTTAGCTATAAAAGGATCCTCAATGGAGTCGTCATTGTATCGCATGGAACATTGTGGTGAATTATATGTAAAAAAGGGTAAAATAAAATAATAAGAATCATTACCTAGTTTTATAGTAACTAAAAACTCTAAATGATCTTTAGATGTTCTGGATAAGAAATTAGTTATGCTAAAAAGAAGATGAAAATCACCATAAAATATCATACATAAGATAAATTGCTTTGTGTTGTTTTTAAATGATAAAGGACACATATTACGCATATATGTTAAGAATTTACCTAAACTGAAATGTGTGCTTTTATTATCGAAGGTAAAGGACTACTAAGATTTAAGACAATGATTTGAGATCCAATGATTTGAGATCTAAATTTGAGAACATGGTCTAATCCTCACTTTTAAAAAATAGGCATTGGACATAGAATGATGGAAACTGGTAAATTAGTCTTTGTCTCATCTCTTTTGATTGTGTTCTAAAATGGATCCAAAGACCGCCACTCATACTTGATGGTCTTTTACCGGGTAATGTTGACCTACCCCAAGTATGCTCACAATGGTAGGGTGAAACGTGTTGCAAGACCAAATATTCACACACAAAAATTATCAAATAACATTTAAAAGAAAGTGTTTATATGATTTGATTTTTCATGAAAATAGCAAAGTTTCAACTTCATGAAGACAAAACCATTTTACCATACTCAAGGTCAATTCTTCAATAAAAATAAAACATAACTTTTCATTTTAAGAAAATTAAAGCACAAATCTCACAATAAAATAAAACAAATACATCCTCACATAGAAAATCAACCTCGTATTATAAACTACTCAACACAAGCAAATCATTGTAGGCAAATACAACATCTATGAATAGGAAATCAACCATATATTGCAAATTGATAAAAACAAGTGAATCAATGTATTAGGATTCGAATTTGACCTTCAAGAGCCATTGGAATCGAACAAAAGATACTAAAAAAAGGGTAGTTGTGGCATATGAGAGTCATATGCAGGAGCTAGACAAGCATGTAAACAAAGTAACACATAAACTGTATAAAATGACAAGGTTGAAAACCTTAAACTTACTAGATCAAGTTCTCATGCTCCTTCTTTTCCTTTCTACGTTGATGATAAAGCTTGTCGTGATCTGAAAAGGGAGGTTGACATGAAAAGATAAATTTTATTTGTCAGTTTTCTCTTTATTGGTTATGATCATGGTTATTGAATGCCAAAGGGTTGCTACCATGGAGTGTTTTATAATGATAAGAGAGATAAGTGTGATTTTAGCTAATGTGGTGGCTATGATTTCCAAGGTTATAGTCAATGACAAGGATGTTTTGTGATCAGGTAGAGAGATAAAGATGTGGTGGAGAGAGAAATTATCATGGTCGATGTGTGTGGAGGTATTGGTGGTGAAGAGGGAGAAAAGAACAATGGTTGGCAGTTGTGAGTGAGAGGGGGGAGAAGATGAAAAAGATATGGCAAGGTTTTCTTTTTCCCTTTTTTGTATCTTTTCTCCTCTCTTTTTTATCTCTCTCTTGGTCTATGTGTTTCTAAAGTTGATTCCTCTTATGTTTTTTCTTCTCTTTTTTTCTCCATCTAGGTTTTTTTTATGTTTATTTATATTGTTAGGGGTTTTTATCAAAAAAATAATAATAATATTGGAAGATTCTATTTTATCTCCTTATTGAATTAGGTTTTTTTTTTTTACAGTTTTTCCAATCCCATCTTGATTCTTTATTTATTATTATTATTATTTATTTGATAGTCTTTCATTTTTCTTCCTTGCCTCTAATTTCACTCCCTAAATTTTTTTATTTTTTATTTTACTATATATTATTTTTAAGTTTTTTATTTTTCTTTGTCACTTAAAATAAAACAAATGAAAATGAAAAAAATATAAAACGTTGGGAATTGACTAAATTTCATTTAAAATATATTCTTTAAAACAATTATATGTTTGAAAATACATGAAAAAAAACTGGGGGTAAAAAATGGGTTATGAAACATGACAAAAAAACTTAATTAATATAGTATAATAAATATCTTTTTAAGTTTTCTTATTCAATACTAAATCAAAATTGAAAAAACAATTAATGAGTTACATTTTATGCATGCTAAAAAATTATTTTTTAAGATTGATTTATTTTTTAGTGATCAGGATATTGGAAGTGTAATTTTAAAATTGTTTGAAAGAAATTTTTAATCTTAATTAAAATATAAACCGAATAAAAAAACACTTCTCATAAAAAGTCTAAATAAGAAAAAAAACAATTATGATAAAAAAAAAAAAAACCTTATTGGTTTTTTGGTTTTTTTGTAGAAGCAACATAAGTGATTTTGAAATTACAAATATTGGCGATAACATGTGCATCATCATTTCACCAATAAGTAAGAACACTAAGAAATATTGAATGACCATTCAAATGTATGGTTAAGATGATGTTTGAAAGTTTATTAGTGATTGTTTATTAAAATGTTTTTGCTTAGAAATATATCAAAATAATATATTTTTTTATTTTTAAAAAATTATTTTTGATATCAGTACATCAAAACAATTCAAAAACATAAAAAAATTAAAAAAGAATAAAAAATTAAAAAAAACATAATTTCAGCTGCGATTATAAACACAGATTCAAGATCGATTGGTGATATATGTTAGACACATCAACAAACAAACATAAACATTACAGGTCCCTTGCTTTTTTCTTTTAAAAAAGCTACAGGGTGCTCTACTATGACGATGTCATGACTTAACATCCATAACCATTCGCTTACCAAAAGAGTTTCTGATGCCATTATTATTACAGATAAGTTGTTTTTAGTGTGTAAGGTATTAATGTAATTATTAAACTTCAATTCATGCATTTATAAGGCAAAACATAATAAATTTCATAAAATCCATTTTAGTGGGAACAACATACTATGAAGGGCAAACATTAAGAAGGAATCTATATTGGCTCTTGATTTCATTTTTTTTTTCTTTATTGTTTTATTTAATCTTTTGACATTGTGTTTATTATAGATTGGGTTTTATAATTTGTATCAATTTGATTACCATTGAGTTATTGCGTTGTCAAACAAATGTCGACTTGATTTAGTCCTTTGATATTTTTTATCAACATTTTAGTCTCTATGTATGAGATGAGAGATAGTCGCCGGAAAAAAATAGAAATGAGAAAAAGAGATCATTTGCTCCAATTGCATTGAAAAAAATGACCAAGTTTTTTTTTATGATTTTAAAGGGGAAAAAATTAAATTGGGAATTGATAAGTAAATATCCTATAAATAAGGGACCTAGTAAGATTTTTTTTTTTTTGTTTTTAAGGATCACATTTAAAGTGGGGTAATAGATCGCGGACAAAATTATCCTTCATACTTAATTTAGGAAACAAAAGAATTACATTATTGCTAGCTTAGTTTGTCGGCAATGAGTTTTTTCTTTGAGTTATCATTAAGCATCTGAATTCTATGTGAGGCCATAAAATATATTATCTTATAAATATTATTAAAAAAAAAACTCTAAAACTAATCATTGTTTCGTTGTGGATAGTGAGGTAATTCATTATGGACTTGCACAGTATAATTACTATTTTTCCCTTCTTTATATAAAGTTTTTGCCTTACTTGTGGGGCTAGAATGGTATTTTCCATAAAACCCAAAGATCATTTGCAATTTTATTGGGCAAAGTTTAGCAGCTTACATTATTTTAGTATAATTGAATTACATAAATGCCTTGAAAAGACAAAAAAAAAATGAAAAGCTAAGAGAGCTTTTGTATAATTTCTTTTTTTTTTTACAAATAGTACAATTACCTCATCGACTTTAAAGTAAAAAAAATAAAACGATGGTCAAAGGATATTTTACTATTTTTACTATGGTTTTTCTTATACTCTATTTGGATGAGGAAAAATTATTATTTTCATAAATTAAAAAAGACTACTAGCACGTGAACAGCGCGTGTTAGGGAGTGGACGCTGTCTGCGCTCGTCGAGCAGTGACCAAAATTTCCTAACCGACATGTTGTCTAAAGTGTCCTGTGGAGGCAAAGCTTATGAGGTAGCGTGTGTTACTCAAATCATGGTGGTTTGTCGACAGTTGACTTTTCTTTTCGTCCCCTTATTTTCTCTTTTCACTTCTTGAAATTCGTGCTAAGTCAACCAAAAATCAATGTTGTCCTCTAATATATTTTGTCTTTCAATTATAATCCTCTTTCTTTTTATTGGTATTTCATTGTTTTAGATTCCTTTTTAGATTTTTTTTCAATTTCATCATTTTTTTTATTTGATTTTGTTTTATTTTTATATCAAATATAGAACTCATTCTCTTTACTATTTTTTTTTTTCCATATCTTGGCTTGTTTTGTTTTCTTTCAATTTTGTCCCTCAACATTTTATTTCACTTTTATTTTTCAAATTGATTCCTCATTCTTTTAATTGCCTTTTTTTTTTTATCCTTTTTCTTAATTTCTTTTTTTCTTTCAATTATTCCCTTAACATTTTATTTTTTTTAATCAAATTTTGGTCTTTATTCTTATAATTGCTTCCTTTTTTTTATCCTTTTCT
This sequence comes from Populus simonii, assembly GCA_007827005.2. NCBI lineage: Eukaryota > Viridiplantae > Streptophyta > Magnoliopsida > Malpighiales > Salicaceae > Populus > Populus simonii. Next base: position 43,441,278 of record CM017464.2, on the reverse strand, counting down.
TAATTTGTTTTTTCTGTCAATTTGTCCTTCAACATTTTATTTCATTTTTTTATCCAGTTTTGGCCCTCATTCTTTTAATTGTTTTTTTATCCTTTTTTTTTATTAAGTCCCTTATTATTTTCTTTCATTAGTTTTTATATCAAATTAGATCCTCATTATTTTGATTACTATTTTAAAAAACAATATTATGGTGAAGAGTTTTGTTTTTGTCTTTTATAAGGTTATCTTGGTCTCGTGACAAAAGTTGATGATTTTGAAGATTAGCCTGATTTTTACTTCGGTTTTTTTTTTTTTTTTTTAATTTCATCATTTGATTTTAGGGTATTGAGTCTTGAGCTTTCTATTTATTTTTTTCCTTTCCTTATCTAGGGTTATCCTGAGTCATGGGTTAGTCAAGTTAACACAAGTTGCATTTGATTTTTTTTGTTTTTTTATTTCATCCTTTTACGTTGTGCTATTAGGTCTTGATATTTTTTATTTTTTATGCTTTTTCTTTCTATAGGGTTATCTCGAGTTATAGGTTTGTTAGGTTAACCTAGTGTGACTTGGTTTTTCTTCAATGTTTTTCATTTATTTAGCTTTGATCCTTTTTTCTAAGTCATTTTTTTAAAAAAAATTTCTTCTCCCAATCTCATGTCATGGGTGGTAGGTTAATAGAGTAAACTTGGGTTGACTCGGGTTTTTTTTCTTTCATGTTTCTTTTTTATTTTTTTTTTAAATTTTATCCTTTGAAATTAGCTTTTTTAGGCCTTGAGCTTTCTATTTTTTCCCTTTCCTTTCTCTGGGGTTAACTCAAATCGTAGGTTAGTTAAGTTAATTTGAATTCACTCATGTTATCATTATTTGAATATCTTTTTTATATTGGAAAAAAAATAAACCCATCCCACAACGTAGTGCAGGTAAAAAAACTCTAGTACAAATCAAAAGGGTTTATAATCACACTTCAACCTTACATGTAAAAAAATTATGCTTTGGTTTAGGATAAATAGCCTCAGCATCGATACATTTACAACTTCCCATAAACTACATTCCCAATATATATATTAAAAAAAAAACAAAAACTACCCTTCTTCTATGAATATCTCTTAAGAAAATAGGAAATGTAGCCCACCTTATGACACAAGCCTAACAAAATGTTTTCTATTGTTAAAAAAAAAATGTTCAGACGATGATAGTATTTTTAAAAGAGAGAAAAATTTGAGACGGGTCAATGATTTGAATGGATTCAATAAAGTTTTTTAATTTAATAATTTGATTATTAAAAAAATCAAATAACAATAAAAAAATGATAATGACTAATAAAAAAATAAATGCTTATAAATATTACAAAAATAGACCTTCTAAATATTATTAAAAAGTCTTAACGATCTTATTTGATAACAAAAAAAAATCGAATGAGAACGGGATAACCTCATAAAAAGAAAATGAAGGAAATATGAAGCTCAATTATCAACAAAGCAAACATTAAAAGACGATCTGGAAAGAAAATCAATTTTAAAAAGGATAAAAAAAAAAACTCGAATCAGCATGCCAAATTCACGACCTGGTCATGAGATATGGATAAGCTCGCACATAAGAAATTGAATAAAATGATAAAGGTCAACTCTTAAGCAAACCAAATGATGAAAGACTAATCTAAAAAAATCAATTTAAAAAATGTAAAAAAAAACTTGGGTCAACTCGGGTTAACTCGACCAACCTGCGATATGAAATCTAAGATCGGGATAACCCCACATAAAAGAAATCAATGGCATAAAAAAGACCGAAGTTAAACCGGACTAATTTTTAAAATCCGTGACTCATGTCATGAGACCATAATTGCCCTTTAGAAGGCAAACACAAAAAAAATTATGAAGCAAAATTCCTAAATCCTAATCATCCATTAAAAAAAACAAATAGCAATAAAACAAAATAAGTACCAAGTTCAATCAAAGATTTAAATGAAATATAATGTTGAGAAACAAAATTAAAAAATAAATAAATCAAGAAAACGATTAGAAACAAAAAAATAGCAATAAAAAAAATAAGAACCAAATAAGATACAAAAATTAAATGAAATAAAATGTTAAGGGATAAAATTAAAAAAAATCAAGAAAAGGATTAAAAACAAAAACAAAATAGTAATCATAAGAATAAAGACCAAATTAGATACAAAAATTAAATGAAGTAAAATACTGGGAAACAAAATAAATAAAAAATCAACTTCAAAAAGCCGTAAAAACAAAACAAATAGCAATCAAAAGAATGAAGACCAAAATTGATACAAATACAAACTAACAAGACATGTTTGATTTTTGAAAGGGTTGGCGTGAAATCTAAGACGAGGAGAAAGAGGAGGGAGGAAAAGAAAAATTTTAGCGGCATTTGATTGCTAAGAGGTGCCACACACGATTCAAAAGGCATTGTGCCCTTCTCTCTCTAGTGTGTATGTGGCACGCGCTTACCACCTTTTAATTTTTTATTATATTTATATTTGTTAAAAGACTAAATTGCCCCTTATTAAAATTGATAATGACTTAAAAACCATAATGAAGCGACTAAAATACCTTTTGATATCAGTTTTTGTTTTTTTACTTTTAAGAAAAATATCGTCATTTCATTGTGCAATCAAAATATTAAAAAACCGAAAAGCTCCATGTCCCCAGTTTTATTTATTTTTTTCTTTTAATGGTATTTAAGTCATTTTAATATGCATATTTTGAGGTTTTAATATTTCACATGGAAAAGTTAAGAAGCATTTCATGTGGTTTTAGGCTATATATAACTATCTCATATGAAAAAGTTAAGAAACATTTCATATGAGTGTAGGTTATATATATAGTTATCCCATATGAAAAAGGGTTAAGAAACATTCTATGAGGATGTAGACTATAAATATAGTTATTCCACGTGAAAAAGTTAAGAAACATTTCATGTAGATGTAGGTTATAAAAAAATATGTAAGGTAAAGTATTCAGACATTAACTTTACATTTTTTGGGTTTATTAAAAAATATATAAAGAAAAGGTCGGGTGTCACCCGAGTTATGCCGGGTTTATTAATTTATTATTTGTTGTTTTGTAGGTAAAATAAAAAGGATCATTTATGTGGGAATACACATTAGAAGAATTTTATGAATTTTATTATATCCGTTCCCTTATAAGATTGTTACTACAAGATACAAGCAATAAAAAATATATATTTTCTAGATTTTATATTTTATTTCTCTTACTGTTATATTAAAACATTTATATTAAAAGAAATAAAAGATGACTTTGAATACTTGTATGTAATATAATATAAATATATATTGCAAGGTATGTAGCATATATATATATATATATATATATATATATATTATTGATATGGGTGTCCGGGTCAACTTGCTCGCCCTTCGACTAATCATATGGATTTTAAAGTTAACAATCATGTAAGTTTTAGTGACCATGAGATTTTTCAGATATGTTTTAATATCAATGCTTTTAGTTCTGTTTCCTCTTGGCTGATTTCATTGATTCTGCTTTTAGTCTGTGTTCTTTTCTTTTGCTTTCATGTTTTGGAGAATAACTGGTTTGTATAAAGTAAAATTTATAATGATTTGATGTTAAAATTGTGCCTGGGGTAAACTTAATAAAATCATAAGGATTGGGACTCAATTGACGTTGAAGTAAATATGAGGACTAAATTGAGGTTTCCCCAGTAGAAAAACAAGGGTAAATTTCAATATTGCTCCTAGAGATTCATAAATGTTTCACTTCTACCCTTATATTTTAAATGTTTTCAATGTTACCCCTACAATTTAAAAGAAGTTTTGATTTTACGTTGTACAATTAAATTAGTTACTAATGAAAAGCTAATTACTCGGAACAATCATGAAGGGATCATTTGGAAATGAGATCCAACTTGTGTTTTTAAGAAATTTAATTTTTTTAAAAAAAATATTTTTTTATGTTTTCATATTATTTTGATGTGCTGATTTCAAAAATAATTTTTTTAAAATTAAAAAATATTATTTTAATGTATTTCTAAGCACAAAGCATTTTGAACCGCAACTACAATTCCAAACAGGCCTGAAGTTTTGGGTGTATTTGATAATGTGGTTCAACCCGTTTTTTAAAGTGTTTTCCAGATTTTTTTTCATTTTAAAAATAATTAAATTAATATTTTTTAAGTATTTTTTAATAGTTTTGATGTTTAGATGTAAAATATATATATATATATATATATATATATATATATATATATATATAACTTTAAAAAATAACTTACAGTTGATTACAAAACACATATATTAATGTGAATTCACTTGATTATTTAATCAAAGCTGGCCAAATATAATAATACAGTTTTGCAACAAGAATACAAAGTGTTGAACTACGTGGAGACACGAAGAACTCAGAGGCCAAAAAGATGGACCATACTAGAAACCATGCTTGAGCTTGAAGGGTCCCATTGACTTGTTTCTTGTCTCGATTTCAGAAGACACTGCCATAAATTTCATGACTGCCTTATCAAATGGATAAACTATTCATTATTTATTGGACATTGACAGCTATTGTTCGCTAACAGGTGAGATGGTTTTGGTAGGTATTGTGCACGTTCAATGGACCGACCAAGACTTGCATCATGGTAATTTCATTATGTTCTATTATTTCTTTTAGATCAAGAAAATAAAAAAAATTAACTAAAAAAACTGAATTAACTAATTAGAAAAACAAAAAAAAATTATTTTGGTTCATTTTTAATTTTAAAAATTTAAAACCAATTGAATTAGACATAGTCAAACCGGTTCCAACAACATCAGATCAAGTTGGAATTTTCATTATATTCCAACTTCAATGGCTTCCATGAGTTCCTGTTTTCTTCCACGAGTCGATCCTAAGTCTTTTTTAAAAAAAAAAAAATTTTGATTTGATTATTTTTTTAAGTAAAAACCGAACTAAACTGAAAATATTTACCCCTAACTTTCCAATATAATCTATGTTTCATATTTTGATAAAACATCATAAAATCTTTGGCATATAGAACAAGAGGACCTTCTTGCATAATCTCTGTATTTTTAACCATTCACTTATAAGTTATAATTAATGAGAGGGAAAGAAAAAATGTGTTTAGAAATCTTTGATTCCATGTAACATCAAAGCAAATCAAAGTCCCAACCAATATATTTTTAACGGGATAAATTCATGCTGAAATTAAATTAATCTAACAATTTGAATTGTAGGAATTTCAAATTGCATGATTGGGAGACTTTTAAATGAAAGTTTAAAACTCAAACCCATTAAAACAAAAGCTAAAAAAAATAAAAAATAAGAATACATCACACACACGCTAATAATTTATTGTGGATCCTCACAATAAAATTATTATTTTTCCCTTCATAATTTAAACTGTATAAAGCAAAATTATCTTTTTACATAACTTATTTATCATTACAAAATTAAACGGAGTAAAATTATCTTTTAATATTTTATTTGCACAATATAATATTTAGAATAACTTTAAAAGTTAAATTTCATTAACTTTTTAGGGTAGAACATTTTTGTTTTTTTATCTTTCTTAGCTCATCATAATTATTAAGATATCTTAAAAGCAAAAAAAATCTATAGCTTATGTCAAGAGGCTTTTTTGTCCTCTTGTCATGGTTTTCTCATTAATATTATATAAGGTGTTTTTAATAAATTATTTTTTTTAAAAGAAAAAAATTATTAATGTGTGTTATATATGCACCAAGGTATGGGAAATGTATGTATCATTTGAGTGATGCGTGTGGTGCTTTTTAGTAGCAAAAAACAAGCAAGCATCGTCTCTATCGATGGTGCACGTAAAGGTGCATCAACGGGGGTAACGCATGTAAGGCTTCTCGAGATGGTTAGGTTGTAATTGATTTTTTTTTTCTCCCCCCTCCTTTTCTCTCTCTTCCCCTGAAAAAAACATATCAACCCAACCAAAATTAAGAAATTGTCCTCCTTTTTCTTTTTATTTAAGTTTTGGCTCTTATTCTTTTTATTGCCATTTATTGTTTTGAATCCTTTTTTTTTTTTATCATTTTCTTTTCCATTCTATCCTTTAGCATTTTGTCTTGTTTGGTATTTATATAAAATTTTATCATTATTATTTTAATTGTGTATTTTTTTAATTATTTTTCAATTTTATTCCTTATCATTTGATTTAATTTAATTTTTAAATCAGATTCGACTCTTGTTCTTTTTTTTTTATGCCTTGGTTATTTTTTTAATTTTTTTCTTTTTAATTTTATCATTCAATATTTGATTTTTTTATAATTGGGTTTCATTAATTTAGTGTTGTGATCTCGGTCATATGATTTGAGTCATAGATATAAAATTTTAAACTAGATTGATATCATTCTTTTTTTATGTTATTTTTTTCATCAATTTTGTTTTTCAATTTTATCATTAAACACTAAATTTATTGAATATCTTTATTTTTTTTTCATTTTCTTCTTATGACGATAACTCGACCTTGCAGTCTCGGCCACGCATTTGACATGTTAGCTCAAATTTGCTCGAGGCTTTTACATCATTTTATTTTTAAATATCAAATTTGTTCCTTATTTTTTTAATTATTTTTTTATCATTTAAAAAAAATTATTTTTTAAAAATTTTTAGCCTTTAGCATTGAATTGTTAAGGATTGAGCTTCATTATAATTTTTTTATGTGGTCAACCCCATTTCATGACATGGTTCATGGGTATGAGATGTTAGCCCATGTTGATATCAGTCTTTTTTATTAATATTTTTGTTACACTTATTTTCTTTCTTGATTTTAGCCTTAGACTTTGAGTTTATTAAATATTGAGTTTCTTTATTTTTGTTTCTATATTCTTTATATGAAGATATCACAATCTCATGATCCGAGTCACAAGTTTATCACGCTAACTCGAATTGGATCAGGGTTTTTTTTTTTTTCAATTTCTTTTTATCTTCATCCTTTAACTTTAAGGTAAGTTGCATAATTTTCTTTTATTTTAAAACACACTTGCAATGCTTTAATATTATATTTTAGGCTAGTAAAGAAATCAACTCAACCCACAGTGAAATGCAAGTCATTTATCTACTTGAAATCGAAGTGGGGAGATTTCATAACATAAAACAAGAGAACCTGAATGGTTTCACCGTGTACTTTTAGCTTTGCACTAAATGATAATGACATTATCCAATAATAAATATAAGGGAAAAGGACAATAATAAATATAAGGGAAAATGACATATTTGTGCCCCTTACATTTATGTGATTCTTAACCAGGTCATCAAACAAAAAAACAACTCTCAATTGGATTTTTATCTATCATACTTTATCCAATTAAGTCCACTATTAAACTCATGTTAAAACAAATACCATTTTAAGACATATAAGTCCTCCTTTTATTATTTTTAAAGCAGAAAATTAAAAAAATAATATCAAAGACTCAATTAAACTTTTTTTTTTCTTAGGATCTTATTATCCTTTGCCACAAATGATAACGAGATAACAAGAGTTAACTTGTTATCGGCCAAAAGTCAACTGCTATGGAAAATTAAAATTAACAAAAGCCAATTTGAAAGGGAAAAACATTGTTAATTAAAACAATGTAATGATGATTTTGCCCTTCCCACAAAAATCTTTAAACTAACTATTAGAGGTAATGCAGTCTTGTCATTCATATTTTTAAAGTGCAGTAAAATGACTGCAATACCTTCAAAAGCAAAAATTCTAAAACTAGCATTTGAGGGCTTCTTTGAATTTTCAACCTAGTTTTTTAGTTATAATTAAGTTGACTAGAGGTAATTTGGTATTTTAATAAATATAAAATATAATAAAAAAAACGTGGTTGGCATATAGGAGGTTCCCACAGTGTTCTAGCGGTGCATACGGCGTCTCCCGATAACAAAAAATTTCCTTCTACGGTGTTTATTGAATCATCGTGATATCTTCTCCTTATTGGGGCCGCGTAAGGCAACAGTAGTGGGGCGGTTTGTTAACAATAATGCTTTCTTTTTATTTTTCTCTTTTCTCCCTCCTTCCCTTGAAATTCATGTTGAGCATTCAAAATTTCAGACTTGTCCTCTTACTTACTGAGACATCAACTTTGATCCATATTTTTTTATTATTTTTTGTTCATTGCCCTTTTGTAAAATTTTGATTTGTTTTTAATCTCATTTTTCAATCCTAATTTGTGATAAGCTATTTTTTTCAATTTGATCCTCATTCTTTTAATTATTTTTTGGTCCTTTTGTTAAATTGATTTATCTTTACAATTTCGCCCTTCAATAAAAAAAAATTGTAGTTGTTTTCTAATTTATTTTTATTTCAATCTAGTTCTTCATTGTTTAATTGCTATTTTCTATTTTGGATTTTTTTGTATAATTGATTTTTTTTTTACAATTTCATCCTTCAATATTTGATTGGTTGGGAATCATACATCATGGTTTTTTCAAGATAGGGTGCTTTTGATCTAATGATCCCGATCACGAGTTTGAGAAGTTAAAGTGGGTTGATATTTTCTTACTTATTGTTTTTTATTTCATCATTCGACATTGTTTTCCTCTTAAAAAAAATAGGCATTGTAATTTTTCTTCATTTTCTTTTCTATTAAGTTATTATAATATCATAACTTATGCCAAGAGTTTGGCGGGTTAACCCATGTTGACATGGTCTATATTACCTGGGTTATAGATTTGTCATGCTAACTTAAGTTGACTTATGCCAATTTTCTTTGTTCTATTTTCACCTAATTTTATTATTTTGTATTTCATTGGTTGATAACTGAGCTACATCATTTTTCACCTTCTTAAAAAAAAATTTTCTTCAAGTTATTGTGATAATGTTTTTTGGTCCATCTGTTGTCATTGCCAATTTGTTTTATCATCTAATTAAAATAAAATCAATTTATTTAACCAAGTTGGGTCTATGCCTCGTGTCACACATTTTTCTTCATTCTTTAAAATGTTTGCATCACCTGAACATCATTTTAAGCAATAATAATAATAATATGGCCATGTGGTGTAGTGCAAGTCTACATCTAGTTAAAAACTGAAAAGCATCATACAATCATTGTGGATTACAAGGCAAAACACCATAGATTCACACAATGTTGCTTCATTTTTTTTTGTTTTACACCTTTTTTCTTTGGTCATCATTTTTTTTTAATTTTATCCTTCAATGCCGTGTTGATTAGGATTTAGGATAAATAATTTATTTTGGTTTGCTTTTTATATACTTAGCGTTATCTTAGAAAAACATCCTCACATGGTGTTAGTGCTAAGTTTCATAAAAAAAAAAAAAAATATTTGATTTTATTGTTTGCAAGAGATTAAAAATGAGAGGACCAAAATTGAAAAAAATAATATGAGGCATTTTTTAATAAAAAACATATGGTTTTAACTTTGGTCATCTTTATTTTTTTTTTATGCCTTTGATCATCATTTTTTTTCTTTTCAATTTGATGCTTCAATGTTGTGTTTATTAAGATTGATGTTAATAATTTGTTTTAATTTTTTTTTTGTTATCTCGATTTTAAAAAAGTCTCGCCATTAGGTTGGTGCTCAATTTCATAAAAATGAATCCAATTTTATTATTTAAGAAAAAAAAATCAAGGGACCACAATTAAAAAAATAAAAAAAGATCTTCTGTTAAAATCATTATGTTAGCAACTTTGTGCCTTACGATTTTGTCTAATTTTCTTTGTGGTCTATTTAGTTTGGGAATTGAGAGGTTTTGTTCTAAATTTTATTTTATTCATATTTAAGCCTTATGATTGTGAGAGAAGAGGGAAAGTCACTGAAAACACAAAAGAAAAAGAGAAAGTTAGCGAATGATCAATTTTTGTTAACCGGTTCCATTTGACAATGAGAGTTCTCTTTAGATCTTTTTTATTTATTTATTTTGTTGAAAAAAAGTAGATCACATTTAAAAAAAATGGATTAAAATGATTTTTCATTTTTAACTGATTAAATGCTAATTTAAGATTAAAAAAATGGATTTATTGAGATCCCTATGATGTTTCTTAGGTGTTTTCAATTGAAAAACTATTTGAAATTGGTTTTTTTTTTTTTTACCTATAAGTCGAAAACTTGACTTTCCAGCCAGATATGGTGGTCAAAATCTATAAAAACATACAACATATTGCCTACTATATATATTTTCAAAAAACAAAGGGTGGATGATAAAACAGAAAAATAAATAAAGAAGGTCGAAGCGTATTGGACCATGTAGGCCAGTTCGTTTAGCCTATTTTTTGGTTTTTTTCCTTTGATTTTTCCCAATGTCATCATTCAGTATTGGATATTTATTGATTTTTTTTTCAATTTCATCCTTTAACTTTTGGTTGATTTTGAATTGACCTTCATAATTTATTTCAGTTTGCTTTTTGTATATTTATTGCGGTCTCAAACAAACACCATGATTTTTCCTAACATCAAGTTAGTGGTTGATTTTACAAACATCTATTTTTGTTATCATATAATTAGATAAAAAGTAGTTTAATTTTTTTTTATTAAAAGTGGAGTCCATAACCCGGGTAGTGGGTTTGGTGGGTTAAGCCGCAAAACTCAGGTCAATCCAATATATTGTCGTATCAATATTTTTTTAAAAAAATATGTCATCTTGAATTTTTTTAAAAAAGTTAAATTACACTTTTTATCGGTTATTTGGGTCACTTTAAACTCATTAGGTCAATTGAGTTATATTGAGATAAGTCTCATACAATTTAATTTAAAACCTAGACTAAGAGATGAGTTTGATTAGGAGATTTTAAAATTGACTTAGGGCAAATTTAATGACACTGCCTAGAAATTCTTTGCAACCTTGACATTTTTTTAAGTTTAATTTTTTCCCCAACCAATTATGTAATGTGGGTTAATTATCTAGTTACTGTCATTTTTCAGATAAAAATTGAAGTCTAACCCTCCAACTATCAATTTATCACTCTTCTTTACAATTTTGTAATTCCCCAATAATCTAACTATGGGCAATCTAAATATAAGAGCTTATGTCACACATTCTTGTTTTTATACATTCGCTTGCATTTCACTATGGGTCAGACTATTCTTTTTCTAAACTTAAAAAAAATGTTAAGAGTATGGTGATATTTTTTTGTAGTATCATTAAATTCAATCAAGCGGTTTGATCTTGAAACCTGTCAACCCGACTCTTTACCTGACCCGAGTTTTGAATTAAATCGCGTGGGAGTTGATCCAAAGTGAATCATTCAATTTAATGGGTCTAAATACAACTTGGATGACCGGTAAAAACATGACATATCTTTTAAAAAAACTTTAAGACAATAATTTTTTTTTAATATTGAGACAATGCCAGATGAGATCGACCTCGGTCACCTTGTAACCTAGGTCATGGACTTCAATGAGTTTAATAAATTTGTTGTTTTTGTAAATGATTTTTATTTAATTTTATGATAACATTAGATACTTGCAAAATTGAGTATTAACCCTAAAAAAGATATTTATTTGAGATCGTGATAACCTTATAAAAAGTAGAAAAAAATAAACCATGAATTTCATTTCCCAAACAATTCAATATTAAAGAAGAGTGAAATAAAAAAAAGACAATTATAAAAAATAAAGGACCAAAATCTAAAAAACAATATCAGGTTTGATGGGTAAACCCGCTAAACCAATGAATCGGGTAACCCGGGTCAACATTTCAAACTCACAAACCTGATAACGGACTCCATTGGGATTAATAACTTGTTTTTTTTTTCTAAATTATTATTTATGTAACTATATGATAACAAAAATAGACGATCGCAAAATTAAGCATCAAACCAATTCTAAGATTTTTTTTTAAGAATATGATAACCTCTTAAAAAGTAAAACAAAATAAATTATGAAACTCAATTCTCAATCAACCTAATATCGAAGGATGAAATTAAAAAAATAATTTTTTTAAAAAATAGAAAAATAGAAAAGTTAAACCCGTTAACAAGTCTATGGACTTTCTAAAATATAGTAACATGTTTTTTTTTGAACTATTTTTTAATTATATGATAAAAAGAAAAATATATGATCATATAATCAAGTTCAATTAGAGAAAAAAAAAGTACCCCGCAAACCGAGGCAATCAGGATTATCTCGCCAAACACGGAAACAGGGTCATTGCCTTCACAAAGTTTAATAACCTAGATTTTTTTTTCTAAATCATTTTTTTTTTCACTAAACTTTTTTAAAAATAGATTATACTGCGATACTGAGCTATTTTTTTATACCAACTCGATATTAGAATATTTTTTTGGTACTGCAATAACTATATAAAAAATAAATTAAAATAAATTATTAACTCTAAATCTCTATAAACACATCATGTAAGAAATAAATTAAAAAAAGTCAATACCTAAATATGAAAAAAGGTTAAAATTTCAAAAAAAAAATACTGTAAATTACTATTATTATCCATAATGTTAATGGATATATAAAAAAAGTGTATTCCAATGCCTTTTAACTTTATATTTTTAATGTCAAAATGGGCATTGTAATTTTTTTTTTTCTATTAAGTTATCATAATCTCATAACTTATGACAAGAGTTTGGCGGGTTAATCCATGTTGACTTGGTCTATATTACCCGAGTTATAGGTTTGTCATGCTAACTTGAGTTGACTTGGACCAATTTTGTTTGTTCTATTTTCACCTAATTTTATCGTTTCGTATTTAATTGGTTGATAACGAAGCTACATCATTTTTCATCTTTTTTTAAAAAGTTTTTCTTTAGGTTATCTTTATAACTTTTTTGGGTCCATCTATTGTCATTGCCTATTTGTTTTTTCATTTAATTAAAATTAAATCAATTTATTTAACCTAGTTCAGTCTATAACCAATGTCATAGATTTTTCTTCATTCTTTAAAACATTTGCATCACCTGAACATTATTTTAAGCAATACTACTACTACTACTACTAATAATATAGTCATGTGGTGTCGCGCAATTTACATCTAGTTAAAAACTAAAAAGCATCATAAAATCATTGTGGATTACAAGGCAAAACACCATAGATTCGCACAATGTTGCTTTATTTTTTTGTTTTACACCTTTTTTTCTTTGATCATCATTTTGTTTTAATTTCATCCTTTAATGTTGTGTTGATTGAAATTTAGGATTGATACTTTATTTTAATTCGCTTTTTATATGCTTAGCGCTATCTTAGAAAAACATCCTGACATGGTGTTAGTACTAAGTTTCACAAAAAAATATATATTTGATTTTATTGTTTGCAAAAGATTAAAAATAAGGGGATCAAAATTGAAAAATCAAATAGCAGGCATTTTAAAAAAAAAACATATGATTTTAACTTTGGTCCTGTTTCTTTTTTTTGCCTTTGATCATCAATTTTTTTTCTTTTCAATTTGATGCTTCAATGTTGTGTTTATTGAGATTTGAGGTTGATAATTTGTTTCAATCTTTTTTTTTTTGTTATCTCAATTTTAAAAAAGTCTTGTCATTAGGTTGATGCTCGATTTCATAAAAATGAATCCAATTTTATTATTTGAGAAAACTAAATAAATCAAGGGACCATAATTAAAATAATAAAAAAGTTCATTTGTTAAAAACATTATGTCAACACCTTTGTGCCCTAGGATTTTGTCTAATTTTCTTTGTGGTCTATCTTGTTTGGGAATTAAGCGGTTTTGTTCTAAATTTTATTTTGCTCATATTTAGGCCTTGTGATTGTGAGAAAAAAGGGAGAGTCACTGAAAACATGATAAAGAAAAGAGAAAGTTTGTGAATAATCACTTTTTATTAACTGGTTCCATTTGACAATGAGAGTTCTTTTTAGATCTTTTTTATTTATTTATTTTGTTGAAAAAAGTAGATCACATCTAAAAAAAATCGATTCAAATGATTTTTCATTTTTAACTAATTAAATGCTAATTTAAGATTGAAAATGGATTTATTAAGATCCCTAAGGTTTTTATTAGGTGTTTTCAATTGCAAAACTATTTGAAATTAGTTTTTTTGGACTTACAAGTCAAAAGCCTGACTTTCAAGCCACATGTGGTGGTCAGAATCTATAATAGTATACAATATATTGCGTATTATATATTTTTTCAAAAAACAAAAGGCATATGACGGCGGATGACATGTCATCCGCCCTTTAAGAAAGAAAAATAAATAAATAAATAAATAAAGGCCAAGGTACGTTGGACCATTTAGGCAAGTCCGCTTTGTCTATTTTTTGGTTTTTTCCTTTGATTTTTCCCAATGTTATCATTCAATATTGGATTTTTATTGACTTTTTTTTTTTTCAATTTCATCGTTCAACTTTTGGTTGATTTTGAATTGGCCTTTATAATTTGTTTTAATTTGCTTTTTGTATATTTATTGTGGTCTCAAACAAAGATTTTCCCAACATCAAGTTGGTGGTTGATTTTACAAACGTTTATTTTTGTTATTATATAATTAGATAGAAAGTAATTTAATTTTTTTTATTAAAAGTGGAATCCATGACTCGGGTAATGGGTTTGGTGGGTTAAGCCGCAAAACCCAGGTTAATCCAATATGTTGTTGTATCAATAATTTTTTAAAAAATATATGTCATCTTGAAATTTTTTAAAAGTCAAATCACACTTTTTACTGGTTATTTAGGTCACTTTTAAACTCATCAAGTCAACCGAGTTACATCGAAACAACTCTCATATGATTTAATTTAAAACCCGGACTAAGAGATCAATCTGATCAGGAGATTTTAAAATTGACTTTGGCCAAATTTAATGACATTGCCTAGAAATTCTTTACAGCCTTGATATTTTTTTAAATTCAGTTCCCCCCCCCCCCAGCCAGTCACATAACGTGGGCTAATTGTCTAGTTACTGTCATTTTCAGATAAAAACTGAAGTCTAACTCTCCTCCCACTATCAATTTATCATTTTTCTTGACAATTTTGTAATTCCTTAATAATCTAACCACGAGCTTATGTAACACATTCTAGTTTTTAGTACATTCACTCGCGTTTCATTGTGGGTCAGACTATTCTTTTTCTAAACTTAAAAAAAATGTTAAGAGTATGAATATATTTTTTGTAGTATCATTAAATCCAATCAAACAATCCGATTTTAAAACCTGTCAACACGACTCCTTACCTAACTCGGGTTTCGAATTAAACTGCGTGGGAGTTAATATAAAGTGAATCATTCAATTTAATGGGTCCAAAGACAACTTGGGTGACCAGTAAAAACATGAAATAGCTTTTAAAAAAACTTTAAGATAATAATTTTTTTTTAATATTGAGACGATGATATATTGGATCAATCTTGGTCACCTTGTGACCTAGGTCATGGATTTCAATGGATTTAATAACTTTGTTGTTTTTGTAAATTATTTTATTTAATTTATGATAACATTTATTTGAGATTGTAATAACCCTATAGAAAATTGAAAGAAATAAATCATGAATTTCATTTCCCAACCAATCCAATATTAAAGAAGAGTGAAATAAAAAAAAACAATTAGAAAAATTAAAAGACCAAGAACTAAAAAAAAACATATCAGGTTTGATGGGTAAACCCGCAAAACCCGTGAATCAGGTAACCCGGGTCAACACGTTGAACTCGTAAACCTGGTAATGAACTTCATTGGGATTAATAACTTGTTTTTTTTCTAAATTATTATTTATTTAACTATATGATAAAAAAAATAGATTATCGCAAAATTAAGTATCAAACCAATTCTGAGACTTTTTTTTAAGACTATGATAACCTCTTAAAAAAAACAAAATAAATTATGAAACTTAATTCTCAATCAACCTAATATCAAAGGATGAAATAAAAAATAATTTAAAAAAAAAAAACAAAAAAGTTAAACCTGTCATACCTATCAACAGGCCGATGCAAGCCTATGGACTTTCTTTTTTCCGAAACTATTTTTTAACTATATGATAAAAAGAAAAATAGATGATCATATAATCGAGTTCAATTAAAAAAAAAAGGTACCCCACAAATCTGCAAACTGGGACAACCAGAATTACCTCGCTAAATTTGCAAACAGAGTCATTGACTCCGCAAAGTTTAATATCCTAATTTTTTTTCTAAATCATTTTTTGTTTCACTAAATTTTTCAAAAAATAGATCATACTGCAATACTGAGATTTTTTTCGATACCAACTCGATGCTAGGATATTTTTTAGTATTGCGATAACTATATAAAAAATAAATTAAAATAAATTATTAACTCTAAGTCTCTATAAACATATTATATAAGGAATAAATTTTAAAAAAACCAATACTTAAAAGGAAAAAAAAAGGTTAAAATGCAAAAACAAAAAAAACCAATACTGTAAATTACTATTATTATCCATAATGTTAATGGATATATAAAAATAGTGTATTCCAATACCTTTTAACTTTATATTTAATGTCAAAAGCAGAAAAATGCCAACTATTTTTCTCACTGCTGGTTAAAAACCATACATACATGCATGAAGTCAAAAAAGTCTCCAATCATCCAAAGAAAAATGTCAGCGACAAGGACCCACCTAATCAAATTGATAGATGAAAATGATATTAAAATCAGCATTACCCAAAAAAAATCAATCAATGAACAGCCACATGATTATTCAACTTACTAAGATTAGGATCATGATTATTTTGAGTGGGGTCATCAAATGAGGGGCAAGAGTTTCCATCCAATTCACCCACCCAACGATATCTATTATCAAGTTATAGAAAGACGGGTAAAAAGGCAAAAGGAAAAGAAAAGCCAGCAACCTTCTTCACTCAGCAAATCAATCTATCCTTCCTTTATTATCAAGTTTTCCCTGCAATTGTTGCCGTGTCCTAGCACATGATTGTGATTCGTTAACAAAACTAGAGTATTTATTTTTTGGATTCATACACAAAAATAGTACTCTTTCAAAACAATTCTTTTTCCTCAAATAAAATGCCTATCTACTATCCTTCAAATTTGAGAAAGAAAGCTAACTAAAGTAAAAATCTAAAAGGCATGTGATTTTAGCCGTGGAGCCGGCACTATTTATACACGCATAAAACACCGTAGATCTAGATATACTGTGTATTTTTTTAATAATTCATTTTGATCATCAAAGTTTAATTTTGAACGATTTAATCCTAATTGAAGGCAAATTATTTTTTTATTTCTTAGTCAAGGAGAGAATTGGAAGAACAAGGACCAGAATGAAAAAAGATGTCAAATATGGGTGATGTGCCAAAAGTTTCGGAAATATACACTTTGGTCCTCGTACTTTAAAAATAAAACAAATTATAAAATTTCAGTACCTCAATATTTTTCCTATTCAATTTTGGTATAAAAATTCTAGCGATAGAGAGAGAGATGCCGTTAATACTAATTTAGACCACTAAAACAGCCGATATTTGTGTCAAATAATTCTATTTGATGATGAGAGTTCATACTAAATCTTTTTACCTTTAAAATTCATGAAAAAACATATATGAGCTCGGGTTGATTTTGATTTTTGAGATTTCTTTTCTTTGTTTTTTAGGCCATAAATAGGTTTATCATTTTTAAAGTGTTTTCTAAGTGTTTTGGGTTAAAAATAGATTGAAAAATGTATTTCTGGGTAAAAACCGTAAGCCTTGATTTTTTAACCACCGCAATGACTGGAATTTGGAAAAAAACAAACAACATGTCGTCTGATTTTTTTTTTCAAAAACATTTGGGGTGACACCACCCTAAAAATGCAAAAACAAATAAGGGCCTCCCTGACAAAAAGGCTAGACATGTTAGTTACTGCACCTGACCTTTTTTTTCTATTTTTTAAAATTAATGCTTCTTTTTATATATTTTTTAAACATTTATATTTAGATTAATACCCCTTCTTTCTTTTTTTCTTTTTGTTTATAGAACCTCTTTTAATTGATGATTTTTTTTGTTATGCATTTAATTTTTTACAAGGTTTTTCTTATTTATCTATAATTTTTTATATATCTTTTGTATAGATGAATTTTATTTTTAAAAATAAGTTTTTTTATTTTTAGATAATATTTCTAATATGTGCAGCCTAGCATAATATTTTTTTTCCTTTATGTCCATTCTTATTATCGTTTAAGAAGCAAATATTGACAAATAGGGACATCATCGTTTTTAGAGAGCAAAATCTCTGTAGTGTTATTGATCTCCTGCTAGGGCATCCAAAAAGAGCACTAAGAGATCAGTTCCTAATCGCTTAACATTCTTCAAGCTCCTGACCACACCTTTTATCACTACATATACTAAAGTGTTGGATACCAATCAAGGAAATGATACCTAGCCCTGAGAAGAGCGGCACAAATACAAAGAACCCTAATAAATCCTGTCACTTTTACCATGACCACGATCACGACATTGAGGAACGTCATACCCTGAAAAAGAAGAGGAAAAATTGATCTTTAAAGGATACCTCTAATAATTTATGAAGAAAAAAAAAGAATCTGAACAAACTGAAAAAAATTCATGTGATGGACTGTCCGAGATCAAATAATTTTTAGAAATTGTATCTCTATTGTTTTTTGAACTTTTGAATAAAAGTAGTAATATTTCTCCATGTTTCCATGTCTTTAATAAAAATCTCCAAAGTAAGATCTTCGTGTCTTCAAAACGTGTCTTCATGTCTTCAATGAAAAATCTTCATGATGAGATCTCCATATCTTTATTGAAATCTCCACATCTCCAAGCGAAGTCTTTATATCTCTAAATGTGTTTCCAATGTCTCCAATAAAGATCTCCATGTGAGATCTCTGATGAAATCTCCACTTCTCCAATATCACAATACTTTAAAGTTGTTTTCAGATGAAATATTCTCCACTTTTAAGTAATAATGTTCTCTATTCTAGGAGGAACACATAAAATTGACTAAATTCTCTTCTCTTCGCATAAATGATGAAAAACAATTAAGAGAACTCTCATGCATGTACATTAACAAAAGCAAGTAACATCACCAGTATAAAAACAATAAGTATTTTATATCCCCTACTTTTTTTGGTAAAGTCTTCCAAACATGTTTTTTAAAGACTTGAGGGACACATGATGGCACAAAAATTTTGTTAATATTTAAAATAATAATAATTAAATAACCTATTTAGGCCAGCAAACCAAAATGACTACCTTCAATCCTTTTGGGCCACAACCCAAATAAATTGCTTTTCAGTTTATTTTGGCTTGCTCGCCTTGAAAAATTATTTAGGTCTCGATCTAGTAATCACAAGAAACCATCCAACACTTCCAATAACCATGAGCAACCACCCAACACTTCCAGAAACACACAAGCAACCAAACAACAATTTTAGAAACCACCAACAACTATTCAACAAGTTTACACAAAGCACCCAATCCATACACTCTCCTACATTCTTTACTTTTATGTACATTATTCCCCTCATGTATTGTATTAAATTAAGTATCAGAAGACCTCTTGTTCCAACATGAGATTGTTTTGCAGGAAAATCTTATTGACCAGTGGTGAAGTCGGTCACTTCTCTGGCCTAAAATCGCAGCCCGTGGAAAGCATAATCCAATATGAAGATTTCATGACTTCGTCAATTTCTATGTTTTAAAAAAATTACTCAAATCACAAATACATTTGGTATATATTTTTTTAGGAAAATTTCTAAATATTAAGATTTGTTGATTTTTAGAAATTTTGATAAAATAAAGAAAGTGATCGTTGCATAAATTTAGTAAGTTTGAATAAAGGTGTTTGATCCATATTATTTTTAATTTAAATTTAAAAATAATTCAATAACAATAGATAAAAAAGTGCTATCTAAACAACGATAAACAACAATACATAAAAAATGTACTCGTTCATTTGTTTGCGCTCCATCACGAGCCAAACCATGTTTTTAAAAATGTAGAAAAAAATTATCAAGGGCACATAGATTTTTTTGCAATGCTATAAACCCGGACAATAAGATGAATCTTGAAATCTCTTATCTTGGATCTTTGCCTGACGCGAGTTTCCAATTATGCTTTTCAAACCAGTAACCCAGGATATTAGACTGGAAATACCACACATGAAAAAGTGGTGAAACTCAATTCCTAACAAATCTAACATCGAATGATGAATTATCACTATTAGTATTCCATCATTATTATTATCATCACTACTTCTATCACTAACATTACAGTTGTCATCGTCACTACTATTATCAATAAGTAATATCATTATCGTTATTATTAGTATTATTATTGTGATTACTATCATTATTATTGTTACCATTATTATTATTATCGTTATTATTGTTGTTGTTGTTGTTGTTAATACTATTTTTATAATTATTATCAACACCATCACAATTAATATTACTATTATTTTTATTCTTATCATTATTATTATCACTATTATAATTATAATAATAATAAAAATAATAATAATTATTATTACTATCACTATCACTATCACAATCATTATTATTACTATTACAATACTATTACTATTAGTATTAATAGCATTAATACTATTAGTACCGTTACCACCACCACTATCATTATCACCAATATCATTATTATAATAATTATTAATGTTATTACCATCATCACCATAGTTATTGATATCATAACCACTACAACCATCATAATAAATTATTATTATTATTATTATTATTATTATTATTATTATTATGATATCATCATTATCATCATCATTATTATTATAAATATCACTATCATAATTATCACCATCATCACCACCTGAATGACACGAACACCATCCACTCTTCGACATGTTTGGAACACGCATTCAACAGATTTTAGAATAAAAAATTGAAAAAAAATATAAAAAATACCAAAACACCCTCATGAACGTGTTAATTATACAGAATACTCGTGTGAAAATATCAAAACACTCTCAAAGGAAAAGCTTATTTTTTTTTGTCTTTTATAAGATTAAAAACATGCTTTCACTTATATAAATCATGAAAAAACCATAAACACCTTTACCCAACAACTTCATAAATTTTTTATTTCTAGGGCAAATAAATATTTTTACTGTTAAAAAATTTGAGAAAAATCAAGAAAGCCCTTAGTCAATATTTATAAATATTGTTGATTATGAATAAAAGAATATTTTATTGTATAAAAAATTAGAAAAAACACATATATCCTCGAATAATTTTTTAATAACTAATGGGTAAGTGGAAAAAACCCAACTTCAAGACTTAAGTTTTTTCTATTTAAAGGTAAAAAAATAATAATTTTACTATAATAATTTATATATAGATTTACATTGAAACTCTCACGTTTTTTCGTTTTTCTTTTAATAAAGCATGGACAAAAATGAAACACAGAAATTTTACCGTAGATGAAAACGGATCCTGTGAAGCTACAATACCATCATAAGATATGTTTTTATTATGAATATTGACTAGGGTTTAATTCATAAAACAACATTAATGTTGTATATTTGACACATATATTATATAATTATGTATTATCATAATATTATATAAAGTTGAGAAAATTTTATGATATACACAAGTTTTTTTTATTGAAAATAATACAGTAACATTCAGTTTTTATTCGGGTAAACTACACGTTAAATAAATTAATGAAATAGGTTTTAATATTTTTTTGTTATATTATTCTATTTAGTTTTTTTTTTTTTACTTTATTCAGTCAGGTATAAACTGGCAGTAAAAAATCTAAAGAGAGATTATTCATCAAATGATAAATAATGTTTTTTTTTTAAAAAACGAAGGAAAAGTAAAAATATACACGTGTCAATATAAACAGAGCGCGTGGGAATAGAAGAAGACACAAACCAAGAATGTCTTTACGCATTGGGGTCTTCACTCACTCTTCAGCTCTCAGTCTTCTCTAAAAGCCTGTCTGTTCTTACGCGCCATCTCATTAATTAATTAATTTAATAATATTAATATATAGTAATAACTTTCACATTTATTTATTTATTTTATTACATATTTATTCTCATTTTTCATTTTTTGTCATCTTCTCTACAGTCTACACTACTCCACTCTCTCTCTCTCTCTCTCTCTCTCTCTCTCTCTCTTTCCCTAGATCTCTCTATCTCTAGGAGGTCCTTCAATTCTCATTTCACAATATTGTTTATTACCATTTTGGTTTCCATTTTCAAGGTGCATGCTTTATATTGAAGTGTTTCCAGTTCTTTACTTTCTTTAGATTTTGTTTGTTTGTTTTGGTAATTTGGGTTCTATATTTTTTAATTGGGTTTTTAGGGTTTGCTTTGTAGTGGAATTGTGAGTTTGGTGGAGGGTTTTCAATCACCTGATTCGATAGCTGAAAGGATTAGGCATGACATTTTAAAGGTATTTAGTTTTCAGATTGTGATTCTTAGTTTGTTGTTGGAGTAAAGGTGGTGGTTGTTGTTGTTAGTTTTTTCATTTTTAGCGTTGTAGGTTGAGGAAATTGGTTTCCTTTTTTGGATTAGGAGTCGGTGGGTTTGATAAAGAAATGGAAGTTTCACAGTAAAAGAGCAGTCATTGAGTCACAGTTAAGTTATTGTGCAAAATTGTGTGGTTCTAGTGTTCGGTTATTTTAAAGTTTCAATCTTGAGTGGGAATTGCTTATGCTCTTCCGGTGCTTGATTTTGAGATACATAGTTTAATTGCTTATTTTCGATGAAGTATAGTTTGGTTGTGTGAAAATGGGAATGGAAGAAGAGGACAGAAGTGTAAAGATGAGATTTTTGAAGGGTAATTATTGATTCTAAAGGAGAAGGGTGTTTTTGGAGGTGGTTTAGGTGCATAATGGGTTGCATGTGTTGTAAACCCTCTGCAATTGAGGATAGCAAGGAGAGCCCAAGAGAGAGACTTTCAAGTAAGCCCTCGTCTGACTTGAGGGTATCAAGGGCTACCTCTTCAAGGAGAGAGGAAGCATATAGAGCGAAAGATCAATATGATAGTAATGATGGTAGGACAATGTTGATTGATAAGCAAGTGAATGGGTCTCTTAGAGTGCATGGGGGTGAGCATGCTGATAGGAAGAGGGACAAGTCAGAGTATGCAGTTCTTCACCACCCAGGTATGGGCAGCATACCGAAAGCCACTGAAGGGGAGCAGGTTGCAGCTGGGTGGCCTTCCTGGCTAGCTGCTGTGGCTGGAGAGGCAATCAAAGGTTGGTTGCCACGGCGTGCGGATTCATTTGAGAAGCTGGACAAGGTATGCCCTTTTTTTCGTTTTGTTTTTGTTGTATATCTCATTTTTAATCATTAGAACACGTCCTGCAATTACTGATGATCCTTTTTTCCATTTTGTAAAGTAACTTTATAAAAAATCTCTAAGCTCAACGTTGACATGTGCTTTTGTTTAGAACACGTCCTGCAATTACTGATGATCCTTTTTTCCATTTTTAAAGTAACTTTATAAAAATCTCAAAGCTCAACGTTGACATGTGTTTTTGTGAGCTCTGCTCCATTGCAAGCAAGATTCTGTTTATGATTTTCAAAATTTAGCAATTCAAACTTAATGGTTGAATAACATGCTTATGACACCTCGATTGGTTTATAATGCAATGAACAAAGTGACGGTTGCTAATTAGAATTAGAACCTTTTTGGACGGTTACATTTTTTAGCATTTTCATTTGTGCACGCATTGGATATGGTGTGTTGTCAAATTTTATAGCTTTAGCTTGAATTCAGTTAGCAAAATTATAAAACTTTTTTTTGGTGCTATTAAGTGACATTTCCTTGAGATTTGTGTTGTATGTATGCTTGTTATATTTATATTTATAAATAAGCAAGATGGTGAAAAATACATTTAGTAAGTCTCATTTATAACATGCATAAGAGCTCTGCATAACTCATTTTTAACATGCTAAAAGTAATGACGGATTCTTTGAACCTGATAACTTCTAAATAAATGTTAGCTAGAAGTTCAGTTTATTTGTCAGAGCGTGGAGGCTTGAGAAGCATAGAGTTTTGAGAGGCTTGAGACAGTATGGATATGAAAGAGTTTGAATTTGAATGGCTTATACTGATTACACCAGAGAAAGATTCATGTTTCTGCAATCACAGTGTAGGAATTAGTGATGCTTTAAAGGTTTGAATGATTTTCTTGTAGTTAGACCTTTTTATTTGGTTAGAGAGATTACCATATCAGAAAATAGGAAGTCTCCATGTTTGAGTCCAAGAGCTTTGAGAAAATGTAAGAGGCTATTAAGAGAATTTAAGAGCTATTAAGTATTGGGGAATATCCGAGAAGCACCATTCTTTGATAATGTGCCCTTTTTATTATAGTTAGTGGAATACCCATAACATTTAGATAATTATCCATCAAAATAGATACAATGGGTCTAAAATGAATCCAATTTTGATAAGCTGCCAGTCAATTAGTGTTAGTGTGCTGAGGAAGGAGGGAACTTTGAAACAAATATGGTGGGGGAAGAACAGTAAACAAAGTGCAGAATATTAAAGTGTGGTATAATCTTCAACTTGCATTTTGTGTATGTGATATCTGAATTGTAGTTGGGTCCATGAAGATGAGTGCTATGTATCAACATTGTTTGTAACAGGTCTTTTTCAATTTTGTTGAGATAGTTTAGCCCAAATGCTCTAATCCACAAGAATCAGGGGAGAGGCGGCAGGATCTCGAGATTATGTCTTGCCCCTCTCACCTAAAGAAAAAAACTTAAATTTTACAATAGCGTTTAAAGATGTGTTAGGGAGCTGCTATTTTATGGACCGATAGCTTATAACTTTTAATTGAACATGTATTGTTAATTTTACAGCATAATTCAAGAAATGGATGCTTGTTAACAACTTCAGTAGCTGGAATTTCCTGCTCCCTGCTTTTCGTATTCTGTTTTGGTTAATTTGGCTGAGTTTTTTCAAACTTGTAGTCTTGAAGGATGAAGCGATTTGCATGAATAGGCTGGTCAGAATGTGCAAATCTGTATCCTGCATCCCTGACCATTGTATTTTCTTACTCTTTAAGCTAGGGCCAAGGGGCCAGGTTTGCTGTTGAGCATTTCTTGTTTGGATATCATGGACTTCTATTTGCACTTTTTTGTGTATAATTTTTGAGTAGTTGACAACAGCAGATCATTCTATTCAGGTCCACAAGTTCTTGTAGAATGGTTTGCCCTGTTATTTTTATCTGCTGCTGTCCTCTTTGAACTGAAATGACCTGCTTTTGGGATTTGGTTCCCTCATCTGATGATTTCTATTATAATGCAGATTGGCCAGGGAACCTACAGTAATGTTTATAGGGCTCGTGACCTTGATCAAAAGAAGATTGTTGCTTTGAAGAAAGTAAGGTTTGATAACCTGGAACCTGAGAGTGTTCGCTTCATGGCCAGGGAAATTCACATCTTGCGCAGGCTTGACCATCCTAATGTAATAAAGTTAGAAGGCCTAGTTACATCAAGGATGTCATGCAGCTTGTACCTTGTGTTTGAGTACATGGAGCATGATTTGGCTGGGCTTGCCTCACACCCTGGTCTGAATTTTACAGAAGCCCAGGTAATTTTGGCAGTTTGTTTCTAATAGATTCTAATTCAATGGGTGTTTGCATTTTGCCGCGACAGGCTATCAGCTGCTAACTATGAAATTCATACGTATTTTATTGTTGACATATGCTAGTTTTACATGCTCCTTATCCTCCAAGATCATCCATGTGTAAATTGTCAATCTTAAAAGGTAGAACAGGTTTGATATTTGACTCATGCTTGTATGCTTTGGATGTTATGGTCTAATATGTATATGCTGGCAGGTGAAATGTTACATGCAACAACTTTTACGAGGACTTGATCACTGTCACAGCCGTGGTGTTCTACACCGTGATATAAAGGGTTCCAACCTATTAATTGACAACAATGGTATCTTGAAAATTGCAGACTTTGGACTAGCAAGTTTTTATGATCCTGCCCAGGTTCAGCCACTGACAAGCCGAGTAGTGACTCTTTGGTACCGTCCTCCAGAGCTTCTTCTTGGAGCTACCTACTATGGGATAGCTGTTGATTTATGGAGTACAGGTTGCATACTTGCGGAATTGTATGCTGGCAAGCCTATTATGCCAGGGAGAACTGAGGTGCTCTCCTTTTCTATTCTCGAGAAAAAAAAATGTCTTTCTCCACCAAACAGAGTGTTTCTCTTAGATGCTTGCTATTTCATGTTAAAATATACTGCAATGCAGATTATTTTTCATGGGCCATCATTCCAAGTACAATGTTGAACTAATTATTGCCAGATACAAATTTTATTCCATGCTAACTTCTAGATAGTTATTGCTTTGAAGATTGTTGAATTACATCCTGTCAGCAAAAAACCCACTAAATGGATCATTGACATCTTCTCCACCCTACACAGAAGCGCCTAATTCTTTTCAGCATTTAGAAACTCAACTCCACATTCCAAGCTGTTGGGCAATGCAAGAAACATAGTCATGCACTTTCTACTACTATAACACTTAACACAAACACTAGGTGATAATACCTTATGAGTTCTCACCTTTGACAAATCATGGGTGTTGATCATAGGTAACCGTTGTCTTGATGTTTACTTTAACCTTGGAGGGTGCCTTATTTTTTCTATAATTTTGGTCAAAGGTAAAAATAAGGGAACTCGAGTAAGAATATGTTTTAGCAGTGTTGCAAGCTATTGTAAAAGTTTATTTAAAAAGAGACCGTAAGCAAAGACCTAACACAGTCTGAATTTCTTTATCCTTTTGCAAAAATCTTATAATATGAAAAAGAAAAGATTGAAAGAGAGAATAATTATCACAAGATGCCGTATCCTTTTTCTGCTTTCTTATAATCTATGTAAGTGTCATAAAAAACATTAGTGCAGCTACTTAAAATGTTGATGATTAGTTTGCATGCCTCTGCCTTGTAGGTGGAGCAGCTGCATAAAATTTTCAAGCTGTGTGGCTCACCTTCTGAAGATTATTGGAGAAAATCAAAGTTGCCTCATGCGACTATCTTTAAGCCTCAGCAGCCTTATAGACGCTGTGTTGCAGAAACATTTAAGGAATTCCCAGCACCAGCTTTAGCTCTTATGGAGACCCTGCTCGCCATTGATCCTGCAGATCGTGGATCTGCAGCTTCTGCTCTGAGGAGTGAGGTATGAAGTATCCATGAACTATGTATCTCAAATTCCCCTTCCCTTTTTGTGAGTGTTTTTTTCCCCTTTGGGGGTGTGGGGATTTGGTGTTATGTTGGAAAGTGGTTTATGGTCTTCTTGGTATTTTTTGGTTCAGAGATCAGAGATACATATTGGCTTCAATTAGAAGATCTATATTGCTACACATGATAGTGCATATATTTCAATTCTTTTTACCTAATAAGTAAATCACTCTCATTAACTTTTCTTTCATTTTTAATTCGATCTTTCTAATAATTTTGTCTAGGATTTTTGTTATTATTGTCACTGAAATACATTTTGAGACTGAAGTCTGCTTTCCTTCCAACTCATGTGATACCATGTTGTTGCAATCTAAAAGTCACTGGAAGAGTTTGTGTTTATGTAATTGGACGGAGGTAAATCCTGTTAAACATTCAAGTTCACCTGGTGCCATCAGTAAAGACACAATAGCAGGCAATTCACACCACTCTGAAGTTGTATCATAAGGGGTTTAGATTGTGCTTAATGAGGTTGGACAGGTCTTAGCCATCTCATTGCATATATTAGGTTTCAGATCTCTCTATTATCTCCCTTCATTGTATTGTTCCACAACTAATCAACTTTACCAAACTTTTGTGGCTACTCCTTTGATTCATTCCACTTTGTTTCTTCACAGAAGCACCCAAGCCCAGTTTTCTCAATGGTGATTGTGTTTCTGTTAATCACATTTTGTCACTGCTAGCCTGCAACTATACGGGGTTGAGTTTTCGTCAATAATCTGTCGCCAAATGATGTGTTGCTTTTAGGATTTATTTTCTGTCCCTTGATCTCACTCAAAGACTCCTACAATTTCACTCTTTTATGCACTTTGTATATTTTGGTGTATCACATTTAGTTTGTGAATTTTCGACAACCATGAACAGTTTTGAATTTTAGTTGGTGGATGAGTGTTTTCTTTTTTCTGTGATCAATTAAAAGAGAACTGTCCTTCATTTCCCTATGCTTCCTTCTATGTAACATGCTCTTTGAAAAAAAAAATTGCATCTTATACAAGAGTGTGCATGTTCTTTATGTGTTTTCTTTTCACCTTGCTATTTGTCAACCTTTTTGATGTAGCTCAGTTAACTGATCTTATATATTTATTTTTTCTGTGATGTTTTCTTTCTGTGTATGTTTTCTTATAGATGTTGTTTCTTCTTTTTGTGTATGTCTTCTTTTTTCTGTGATCAATTAAAAGAGAACTGTCCTTCATTTCCCTACGCTTCCTTCTATGTAACATGTTCTTTGAAAAAAAAAATTGCATCTTGTACAAGAGTGTGTATGTTCTTTTGGTGTTTTCTTTTCACCATGCAATTTGTCAACCTTTTTGATGTAGCTCTGGTAACTGATCTTATATTTTTATTTTTGAGTTCCTTATTTGATATTATAGCTTCTTATGCAGCACAGCTATTTTTTTTTTGTAATCTTAACATAATTTTGGAGAAATACCATCCATTTAATGTAACATATTGGTCCAAAACAGTTGGTAGCAAGTGTTCATTTAACTTGTTACATCCATTTAATGTAATTTTGGACAAATAAATAAATTATAAGATGAGTATAATCTTCATGGCTGGCTGAGGTTGGCTCTAGTATTTACAGTTCTATTTTACAATTTTCTCTCTTGCTCTCTGTTAATTTGTATTTGACTTGTTTAGTTTTGTTTAAAGTTCTTTACGACCAAGCCGCTTCCTTGTGATCCTTCAAGTTTGCCTGATTATCCTCCTAGCAAAGAGTTTGATGCAAAAATGCGAGATGAAGAAGCTAGAAGGTAAACATTGTAAAAGAACAGAAATTTTTTTTTTCTCCTATTTATTGTTCATTTAATCTTTTGTTGTAAGGCTTCTGGCAAGGGCCCATAAAAAAGGCTTTAAAAGATTTCCTTTTTGGCATGTTGGCCGCAGTTAATGGCATTGTTAAAATATAGAAGTTCCGTGCACTAGTTGAGAAAAGAGAAAAAATAGTTGAAGTAGGAATCAATTTGAATCAGATGAATGCAGTGTCTGTTAACATAATCTTGTATTTTGGTTGTGGCAGTTGCCTTAGTGCCCTTGCTCATATTGCTTGTTGTGTGTTTCTTACTGATCCACTAAACTATCCTTCGCACTTCTATCATTGATGGAATCCTTGACTTGTAAATGTAGTGTAGTTTGCTAACAATCCCATTTTTTGTTCACACAAACAGACAAGGAGCAGCAGGAAGCAAGGGCCAGAAACCTGACATGGAAAGAAGAGGGCAAAGAGAATCTCGAGCTGTTCCAGCACCTGATGCCAATGCTGAGCTAGTTTTATCAATGCAGGTGATTTCTTTAAGATAACCTTAGCTCTCTTAGGACACTTTTTTGCATGTGTGTGTGTACGGTTGGGGAAGTATTGTGAATAGGAGATGGGTATGTAGGCTTGCTGGGCCATGTGGTGAGGTTCAGAGAATTGCTGAGTTGAAAGATTGGTTAGAAGAGAAAGGAAGTTCTTTTTAAAGCTAGCTCTGTTATAGATGAAACTAGTAAACAAGCCAGTCATAACACGAAGTCTTAGAACACTTCTTACTGCACTCTTCTCAGAACAATGAAGTATAAAGTAATGTGCCATCTTGCCATTCTAATCATATGAAAATTGCAATTCTCCACTACAGAAAACAGCTTTGTACAAAAGGCACTTTGTGAGACGCAAGAAATCTTATCTAGTTTCTTTCTTTAGTCCTCTCTTTCGCACTCTCCATCTTCCTTATGCCTTGAAAGCAGCAAGTCATACTTTTTTTTTTTTTCAAACTACATCTGACTTCTGTCCTTTTGAGCATTATTACCTAAATAATTGATTGTTTCTTGCTGTTCTATTTTCATGAATTATCTCTTTTACTGTTGATTCCCTTTATTTTTTTGGCACTCCATCAAGGCCCTGTTTGTTTGCTGGAAAGTAGTTTTCTTTTGGAAAGTGAATTCCGGGAAAGTGAATTATTTTCCGATGTTTGGTAGTGTAATGGAAAACAAGTTGGAAAACACTTTCCAGTGTGTGGTTATGTTATGGAAAATGAGCTGGAAAATAACTTATTAATGTTTTATTTTTTTCAAGTTTATTAAAATAATGAGGAACAAATTTTACAAATTAAAAATTAAAAAGTTGAATAAGAATGAAATTGAAAAAAAATATAATTTCATAAATTATCTCAAATAAAATAAATAATAATCAAAATAATAGAAATCAAAATCTAACAAATAAAAAAATTGAAAGATGAAAAAATTAAAATAATAATAATTACCATTTCATAAATGATTTCAAATAAAATAAGTAACAATCAAAAGAATAAGGACCAAATTTGATAGATAAAAAATTTCAAAAAAAAAAATGATAAGGGAAAAGCAAATAACAAGTTTAAAAATGAGGACTAAAGTTAATATAAAAATCAAATTCTAAGGGATGAAATTGAAAAAAAATATTCAAAACAAAAAATAATATATATATATATATAAAAAGTTTGAGGACCAAATTTGATATAGTCAGCAAATAATATGATATTTCTAAATTTTTCACAACTTCCAGAAAGTGTTTTCCGCAAAAAATAAAAGGAAAATACTTTCCCGGAAATCAAGTCAAATTTTTCTTTTACTGGAAGGTGTTTTGAGTTGATAAATTTTTCTAATGGCAAACGAACACATGAAAGTCTGGAAAATGATTTCCAAAAAACCACTTTTCGCCAAACAAACGAGGCCCATGATTAAATTTGATTTTACTAATGAAATTTATATCAATGGATTGCGCTCTAATTACAGAAAAGACATGGTCGTTCAAATTCCAAGAGCCGGAGTGAGAAGTTTAATCCCCATCCTGAGGAAGTTGCTTCTGGCTTTCCAATTGATCCCCCTAGACCATCACAAGCTGCAGAATCAAACATGGATCCTCAGGGTCATCAGCATAAGAGAGCCTCACATTCTGGGCCACTGTCTCACCGTTCTGGATGGGCAAAGGCTGGCAGAAACCCCAATGATGCTCCTAAGATTTACACGGGGGCTGACCTGTCAACAATTTCAAGCTTAGAGGCAGCGCGGAGGAGTTTATTATCTGAAGATCACAGAGAAAGGTCTGGCCTATCACAACCGGAAGTTCCAAAACTAATGGCACGGTTTCCAGGATCCTTCAAGGAAACCTCAGAATCCTTTGCCCAACAGGATCCACAAAGTCTGTCACAGGGTGTTGCAGGTTCCCACCAAAAGGAAGATGGGAGAAATAACAGTAAAGATCCTGTCCTTGTAAGTCACTTCACAATTCAGTTTTCTTTTATTTCGTTGTTTGTTTATTTTTTTTTGCTTTTTTGCTTAACCTTTCAGTGAAGTTTTTAGCCACTTGGCTGCTTTGTCTTGGTCTGCATCATATCATGCAAGTTGTTTATAAACCGTCTTTTCTAAGTTGATTGATTTACAATTTCATGTTTCCTGAATTCTGAGGAGCCTTTTTTATTTTTGTGTTTCCTGATTCATGGTTCTTGTTAATTTGGATCCAGCTTGGCTATGGGTCAAAGGCTCACAAAATCCACTATTCTGGTCCATTGATAGTTCCATCGGGGAACATGGATCAGATGCTGAAGGATCATGATCGCCAGATCCAAGAAGCTGTTAGACGAGCACGCTTTGACAAGGCAAGGGTTAGAAAAGTCCAGGCTGAAAGCTACCAAATATCAGCCAATTCATTATTTGTTTCAGGTCGATGAGGTAAGCCCCAAATGAGAAGTATTGCTGGGACTCTTAAGAGTAATTTGATTAGTGGTTTCCTTGTGTGAAATATGAGTTAAAAACCGTTGGCTGGGTTTTTTGTATATGTTCTTAGAAAGATAGCTAGTGGCCATTTTAGCTACAAGATTATAGCTCACTGATAAATCTCCCCTCTCTGCAATTTATCACATGTATTTACTTTCCACTGTTGCTGCAATCTCAAAATTATTGACCATTCTTGGAGAGCATTTGTATTAGCCATAAGATGTAGAGTATCTGGATGATGTGAAATTATTCCACGGTGTGGAAAGACAAATGTTGCATCCACCATACCCAAGATGTAGAGTATCTGCTTAGTGCGTTATTATCCTTCCAAAACAAGGTGGTGCATGCACTAAGTTGCAATTACAAGACAGGTGATGGATGGCACTTGACAGTAACGAACCCGGTTTTTGAAGCTTCGGGCTCCACCATGTGCTACTATTCTTCTTAAATAACTCCTTTCTCCAATTTACAATAGCAGTCGAGTTACAGTTTCAGCTCTTCGAGCTTGTTACTTTATGGCACTGCAGAGCTACAATCTGGCACGCTTTCCCTCATCGGAGACACCACATTTTCTGGTGGTAGAGGCCTCAACAAGGATTACCACAAGATACCCGAACTCCTCAAAGCTCCTGTCATTCTCGTCCTCTTTCACCTTCTCCATCACCCCTTACAACAATTCTCCCCCTGGTCGTGGTTTTGCATTCATTCTCGTGCCTTCTCTAGGTATTGAAGGTGCCTCTTGACATCGGCATCTTGGTTTCTTGAACAGCACCAATGATGGTTACCCCAACAACCATGTTTTTGACATTGTATTCGACGTGTTCAAAAATCAAGAATTCAATGATATTAATGATAAACATGTTATGAACGCGCACTCTCTTCTTTGGTTGCCAAGGAAGCCGGATATTGGTCTTGTGCAAAGAACGATCAAATATTGGTCTTGTGCAAAGAACGATCAAAGCAAGACTAACTGGTCTTTCCAAGAGTTGAGCGTAACCATGGCTCCTTCACACACACACACAGTGAGGCCACTGATTAATGTTCCTCTAGACCTTTCTAAGGTATTTCTTGATGAAATGTATGTGGGTTTCTGTGCATCTACTGGGAATCTTATCGAAAATCACAAAACTTTGAGGGGGACCTTCTTCCAAGAGCTCACATTCAATGGGATCTGTTCTTCACATTATGTTAATTTGGTCTTTATTTAGGAAGGTGGACCAGTGGTCCAGAGACGGCCTAACTATCATCTTCGTATTCATAGACAAATCTCTTCATTTCACAGATTTCTCTATAACAAGGTTTCATTGAACTTGAAAACACATTTCAAGTTCACTGAATGTATTGCAGTAACTTCCCACCACAAATAAAATTAATGGTTGTTTAAAAGACAATGGATTATTAATCAAGGAAATCACCATGGAGGCGTTTGGTGAACGGACGAGACGAGAAAGAGGATGAAACCTTAAATAATTATATAATGTTAGGTACAGTCTTGTCCATCCTCGTATGCTTATGTAATTGTTTTTTCTTTCTTTTTTCCGTTCAAAATATTACATGTTTTTCTCTATGAATTTGGCTGAATACTGTCCTTGCTATAGAATTTGAGACTATAAAAACAAGTAAAATAGAGACAACATTTTCTAGAAGGTTTTCTTCAGATATTCAAAGTGAAACATGATGAAAAATTATATAAATTCATGACATGTTTTACCAAGAATGGATGTTCAAGGGAAGGGAAGCTACAAAATATGAGAACTCATACTCAGAGTGGACCAACAAGAAACCATGAGTCTCAAATCCTAGTCCAAACCCTAAGAAGCGCGGCCATTTTCAGTACATGAGCTTTTTTAAAAAAAAATTTAATTTAATTTAGAATTTTTAAACTGATTAAAATATATTTTATTATTAAAATCGAGGTAATGGAGGTTCATTAAATGTTTTTTTTTCTTTGTATTTTGGATGGAAAATGGTTGGATTCTTAGGTTTTTGGGGTTCAAGTTCTTGAATCATAATTTTTCAATCATGAAGATATTTTTTATGACTAGAAAAAATAGTAGACAAATATTATTTGTCCAGATAACATATTTTTTGTCTAATTTTTTAAAAATAAAAATAAATACCATGTTATACATGTTTTTATAAAAAAACCAGGCATGCAAGCTTGAGTTTCTAGATCCAAGAACCCACAGGTTTTCATGTGGTCCAAACATTTAGGCTCATTCTTCTAGCCCGTGCTTGCTTAGCCTTGTATTTTTTTTTTAATCTCTTTTCGCATTTTATAATTAGATTATCTTAAAATAAATTTATTTAAATGATGTTTAAATAATTATCCAATTATATTAGTATTTTCAAATAATATTAGTGTATTTTATGATAATATTAATAATTTATTTCAGAATAATTATATATAAATTTAATATGCATGATTTTCTAAATATGAATGAAATATCTATTTGTTTTATAAATCTTTTCAAGTTTGTTATTATCATTGTTATTTTTTTAATACATTCATGTCAAAATTATAAATTTTTTTTTATTAACACTTATTATTAAGATTATAATAAGTTCTTATTTAAAAAACATTACTTCTTATAAAAAAATTTGTAAAAAAGAAGTCCTTTTTTTTTAAATCATTAAATCTTTTAATGGAAAGAGATTTTGATTAAAAAGATATTTTTTTAAATATTAAATTTAATTGCTTGCAGTTTCCATGCAATATTAAAAAGATATTTTTTAATATTTATTTTTTAAAATCATTAATATTTTTTAAATATTGAATTTAATTGCTTGCAGTTTCTATGCAATAAAAAATATATATATATAACAAAATATATTTTGTTTTACAAAATGCATTAATAAAAAAAAATTAACTTATATTAACAATTATAATTATAACTTTTCTTCTTAATTTTATTTTCACATTGATAACTTTTTCCCTGAATTTATTTATGCCAAGCCCAACGGGCATGCTTATTTTCCTGAAAATTTATAATTGTAATTTTTTTTATCTGATATTTTTTTGATAAAAATATACTGATAAAAAAAGTGATTCATCGCATATGTTAACTTCTTAATTTCTAATTTGTTTTTTTAATTATTCTAGAAAATGCATTCATAATGTTTGTATCATAGTTTTGAAACCCGGGCCGACCCGAGAAACCCGGCCGACACCCGGCCGAATTAGTAGAAGAAAGAATACCTCAACAATCAATTAACAGATGTCAGACGCCTTTCATAGCAATCCATAGAACGAGCTATGGAAAGAAAGAATTCAATTCTCATCCCTTCACTTCAAAGCGGGAGCCATACTCCCAACCTCTCTCCACTACCAAAGAGAAGAGAAGATAAAGAACGAAGTCGGATCATCTCTTCCTTCTAGCTCTATCTATGACTTATGGATCTTGGGGATGGTTTCTAATGGGCAACCATGGAAAACGAAGAGACTTAGAGGAGAAGGCTTACTTGTCAAAAGCAGGCTTAGAGGCTCATTTAAAGTTGTAAGCTGATCCACTTGCTTTATCAATCATAGGGAAGCCGTTCTAGGCTCTAAAGCTAACCTATACCTTTCACTAAGTCCCTTTCCCTCTCTCTGCAAATCCCATTCCTAAACCCTCATCTTTCTCTTTCTCTACACAATTAAAAAAATATGGGAAAAACAAGTGAAATTGGAGGGGTAATATCAACAATACAACCTTCTTTACCTTTTCTCAATCAATTTTTTTTTATGTTTTTGGTGCTGGGATTCATGGAAAATTTATGGAAATAGGTTTGCGTTTGCTGGGTTTTTGGAATTGAAATTGGAATTGGATTTTCTTTATTGGTGTTTTTGTTGGGTTTTTAATCAGGGGCATTTGTGAGGAGTTGGTGAAAATGTTATTTTTTTGGGTTGACCCGGGTCAACCCATCTAACCTATGACCTGATTATTAGACCGGGTCGATCACCGGGTCGGGTTTAAAAACTATGGTTTGCATGTTATTGGAATGGAATCTTCCCAACAGTGAATTCAAGTACTTAGAGTGTGTTTGGTATTGCGGTAGCTGTTGTGGTTGTGATTTAAAAAAAGTTGTTTTATAAAAAGTACTTTTAGTTGAGGTTGGTTTGAAAAAATAGGTGTTTGGTTAAAACTGTGGTTGAAATTGAGGTTGAAGAAAAAGTAGTTTAATGTGTTTGGTTAAAAATATTTTTGAAATTGAGGTTATAAAATAATTTTAAAAAATACATATTAATATTGATGGTTTTAAATTTAAATATTATAGAATTAACTACTCATATTACATCATGAAATAAATAATATTTGATATAAAATATTTTTTATTATTTCATTAAACTATTTATAATTCCATTACATACAAAATTCAGCCGATAAAAACTACAGTTTTTATAATTTTGTGAGAGTGTAATAAAATCAGATAAAATATTATCAGGTATAAAATTGATATTACAGTGTGAGTGAATTTAATTTACGCTATACTAGTTTTCGAGAAAAAAATATTGTTCACATCACAATGCGAGTGTATTTAATTTACTCTAATCTAAACTAGTTTTTTTTTTTAAAAAAAAACTCTTAAAAAAATTAACAGACTTAAAAAAAAAAAAACTGTGCACGTGAACAGTGCAAGTGAATTGCACCGTTCACGTGAACAGTGCAATTCACTGAACAATGTGCCTATCACAGGTTGAAACTCTCGTACAAAAGCAGTATTTTACTGTTTCTAAAAAATCATGGTCCTGTCACATATAAATGGTGGGACCCATGTGTTTTGATTGTTTAACTATTTGTAACCAAACGACCATTCATGTATTTTTAAAGAAACGCGAACGCTAACGCGTTGCCAAACAAATTCTTAGTAAGTATCATGCTAATAGCAGCCAGATGTAGGGGCCACAAATATTACCACTGTTATGAGGAAGGATCGCATGCTCCTAATTTTACATTAAATTGAAAAAAAAAATTTCACATGCTCCTAATTTTACATCAAATTGAGATGGGGATGTAATGTATTTTTTAAAATAATTTTATTTTGAAAATTTATTAAAATATATATTTTTATTTTTTATTAATATATTAAAAAAATATTAATTTAATATTTTTTTAAATAATTTTTTTTAAAAAAAACATTTAAAAACAAAAACTGCACCGAACATCCTCTTAGATTACCTGACACCAGCCCACATCCTCTCTTATCGATCCTTAATTATTATTATTATTATTATTATAGTACTAATTAGTAATTACAACAAACAAAAAAAATTTAATTACCTTAAATTAAACCCACCTCTTCCTCTTTCCTTCCTTCCTTCCTTCCGTGTATACTTTTATGCCTTTTTTTTTTTTAGTTTAATGTAGGTGTTCGGGCCAGCTTTCGCATATCTCAACTAATCCCACGGGTCTTGAAGTTAATGACCATGTAAGCCTCCAATGACCATCATATGAGCAACCACAGGGCTCGAACCTGAGATCACAGAGGGAGCAAATCTCTTAGTCCCAAACTTTTATCACTGACCACCACCTAGATGGTTTTTTATGCCTCTTTTTACCATCATTAGGGATGGGGGGTCCCACAAAACTCAAACCCGCATTTTAAGGTTGATTTTATCACCATTATTTCTTTTGTAGCTTAATTGTTTGTGCTTCATTACATTAATCAATAGTTTATTAGCTTCTTTTCTATCATGTGATGTGTGTTTCTTGTAAAATATTAATTTTAGTGTCACTAATCGGATTAAAGAAACAAGAACTGCCCACTATATTATTCTTAATTGTTTCTTACGTGCTGTTCTAACAAGAATCACATCATCAGATTAGTTTAATGATTCACACCTGTAACCCATGCTCTTATTTGCTTTTCATGTTCTCACCTTGAGTTTCCAATTCTAGAAAGCCAAGATCTTTATTTTCATCAAGAACAGTTTTTTTTTTTTTTTGGCACTGATGGCCCACAAAGTTTTCAAATTTACCATCCCTTTTGGCTTCTTTGCAAAGAAATAAACAAACAAGGTTGAGGCTATGGTGGTGCCACGTAACTCAAATGGAATAAAGCGGGGAGATGAGCCAAAGAGCGAACCATGAGCTTGTGGCTTAAAAAAGAAAGAATATCATAATAATTTCATGAAGAACTATATAATATATAGAGTGAAACAGGGCATGAGAGAGAGAGAGAGAGAGAGAGAGAGAGAGAGAGAGAGAGAGGTATTTTTTTCCTTTTTTTATTTGAAACATGTTGATTTTTTCTTTTGTGGAGGGGTTTTGTTTGATTTTATTTTTGAAGTTGTGAGGGAAAAATGAGGGAATTTATGAGGCTGTAGTGTTTAGTGGAGTGTAGTAACTAAAGTCTTGTTGTGTTGTGTGGTTCTCTTTTGGTCTAGCAGGATCAGAAATATCCATTCTTGGTGCTGCTACAGGTACTTATCCCTCCCTCCTTCTCTCTAGCTCTTCTTTTAAATGGCTGTATATAATATTATTGTGTGTGGGCTTTTGTTGGTTCTGATGCATGTGTTGTTTTTTTGATGAAACCTCTGGGTACGTGTTTCTAATTCTATATTGTAAAAAGGGTACCTTCAGTTTTTCTCCTTTTCTGGATATTATTGTACTTGCCTTTGATTTTTTTTTTTGTGCTGGTGCTTGTGTTGTTTTGGTGTTGAACAGTGCACGTGTGAGGACTTAGTTTTATAATTCCGGTGGATGAAGAAAGGAAAGGAAAAATGTGTGTAGTATAATGTAAGTGTTGATTTTTCTCTACTTTTTTAAAATTTTCTTATTGGTTTATTGGTGTTAGGCTGGTTGCGGTTGTCTCAGGAGAAGTGTGCTTGCTAAAAGATTTCATCTTATTTTCTTTAGTGTCGGCTGCCCTGCAAGGGTAAGTATTTTTATTTGAGGAGCTGAGTTATTGAGCTTTGGCTTGATCAGAAGCAAGGTTCTTTTTGCTATTTCTGTGAAATAAGGTATTGATTGAAGATGGTAATGGTGGAAGTTAGCGAGTGTGGTAGTAGCAGGCGAATTCCTCCATTTCTTGGATGTGTTTGTTCTGGCTTACATGCAGCCCAAGGGGGGTAACCATGGAGGGCTCATCTGAGTCTGCTTGGCAGAAGTCTGGTAGTTATAGGGGATTTAATACTTCAGTAGTCACCAACAGGAATCTAAGATCCGCATCTTACAATTCTGGGTTTAGAAAGGAGACTGATAGGGTTGTTCTGGCTCGTCAAAATCTAAAAACCCAGGCTGGTACTTTATCTGGGGTTTGTGAGGATGAAGCTGCAGTTGACCATTTTGTCCAAAACATGGAGTGGAACGATGTTAGCTTGAGGCATTGGTTGAACAAACCAGAACGGCCTGTTGATGAATTTGAATGTTTGCACATATTTAGGCAAATAGTCGAAGTTGTAAATGTGGCACATTCACAGGGAATTGTTGTTCACAATGTCCGGCCTTCTTGCTTTGTCATGTCATCATTTAACCATGTCTCCTTCATCGAGTCCGCTTCTTACTCGGATTCTGGGTCTGATTCTTTGGATGATGGATTGAATAGCCAAACTGTGGAGGTTAAAAATTCTTCTTCTTTCCCCCATGACATGTGCCAGCAGAGAAGTAGGTTACAAAGTGAAGATTTTCTACCTGCATCCACTCCAACAAATGCTTTATCGGAAGCCAGTTGCATGCAGTCCAGCTCGCTTTATGCAGCAGATTTACCATTAGGGGAAGAAACAGAAGAAAATAAAGTCCTTGGTACGAGGAACGTTGAACATGAAGAAGAAAGGAAACAGCCATTTCCAATGAAGCAAATATTGCTGATGGAGTCCAGTTGGTATACCAGCCCTGAAGAGGTTGCTGGTTCACCAAGCTCTTGTGCTTCAGACATCTACCAATTGGGAGTTCTTCTTTTCGAGGTTTGTAATGATAATGTTGCATTTATGATGTTAACGATCAAAATTAGAGTGGATTCAAAACCATTTCTTGTATGTGTTTTGAACTTTTGACTTCTATTTCAAGCAGAAAGTTCTTCATTATCTAAATGGCATGTAATAATGTCTTAAGAGCTTCTGCTGTTTACTGTCTACATTGATGTGATATAGTTCTACTTGTGAACAGCTGTTCAGCCCATTCACTTCAAGGGAAGACAAGAGCAGAACTATGTCTAGTCTCAGACATCGGGTTCTTCCTCCTCAATTGCTGCTCAAGTGGCCAAAAGAAGCTTCATTTTGCTTATGGTTACTGCACCCTGAGCCAAGTAGTCGGCCAAAAATGGGGTGAATATTAATTTCCTGCACCTTTGTTTACTTTACATTTTATGGTAGCATCTGCCTATATGTGTGGATGAGTTTTTTCAAGGTCTTCAAACAAGTACATTGTGTGCTTATGGTTACTGCACCCTGAGCAAAGTACCTTTTTTGATTGACATTTCATCTGATTTCTGTTCAATCAAATTTTCATTGTCTTACTCTCATGTATTGTATGACAGAGAATTGCTGCAAAGCGAGTTTCTTAATGAACCAAGAGACAATTTGGAAGAGCGTGAAGCAGCAATACAGCTTAGAGAGAGAATAGAGGAGCAGGAATTGTTGCTGGAATTCCTTTTACCAATGCAACAAAGAAAGCAGGATGCAGCTAATAAGTTGCAAGATACTGTTTCTCTTCTATGTTCTGATATTGAAGAAGTCACAAAGCATCAAACTTTTCTTAAGAAAAAGGGAAGAACATGTAAAGAAAGAGGAGAAGGTGATCATTTAGCATCAAATCTCCCTCCCCTGAACATTTATGATATTGACGATTCTTCTAGCTTGGGTTCACGGAAACGATTTTGCTCAGGTCCTCAGATTCTCAACATAGAGGGATGTGATGACAATCTCGATGAAGGTCGGAACTCAGATACATTTGTAGAATCACAGGAAAGTCCTCTTTTTAGAAGTTCTCGATTGATGAAGAACTTTAAGAAATTAGAGTCAGCATATTTTTTGACAAGATCCAGACCAGTCAGGCCACCAGGGAAACCACCATTTGTTAGAAATTCACCAGTAAGTGGTGATGGGAGAGGTTCCATTGTTGTGACTGAAAGAAGCTCCATAAATAGTTTAGCACCGAAGGATCGGTTTATTGAGGGTAGACAACGTGGATGGATAAGTCCATTCCTGGAGGGTTTGTGCAAGTATCTATCTTATAGTAAGTTAAAAGTGAAGGCTGACCTGAAGCAAGGGGATTTGTTGAACTCTTCAAACCTAGTCTGCTCTCTTAGTTTTGACCGTGATGGAGAATTTTTCGCTACAGCTGGTGTAAATAAAAAGATAAAAGTATTTGAATGTGACACAATTATAAATGAAGCTCGTGATATCCACTATCCTGTTGTTGAAATGGTAAGTAGGTCAAAGCTAAGCAGCATATGTTGGAACAGATATATTACAAGCCAAATTGCTTCAAGTAACTTTGAGGGTGTGGTGCAGGTAATGGCTCAAACCTAATATTTGATGAGGCTTTTGTCTTTATTTCACTCGATTGTAAAGCAGTTGCTCAACATGTTCAGGTATGGGATGTTACAAGGAGTCAAGTGGTAACAGAAATGAGAGAGCATGAGAGGCGTGTGTGGTCCATTGACTTTTCATCAGCAGATCCAACAATGCTGGCTAGTGGGAGTGATGATGGTTCAGTCAAGCTATGGAGTATCAATCAGGCAATGCTAATTTTGCATTTGGTGGATGTCAGCTTTGAAACTGAACGTGCTAATGTTATAGAATTTCTTAATGTGCTAATTTAATTCTGGACATATAATAAGCTGATCCTCATACTTGATTTTCTTATGCAGGGAGTAAGTATTGGTTCCATCAAAACAAAAGCCAATGTCTGCTCTGTTCAGTTTCCCATGGATTCTAGTCGTTCTATTGCATTTGGTTCAGCAGATCATAGAATTTATTACTATGATCTCCGTAACTCAAAAGTTCCTCTGTGTACATTGATTGGACACAATAAAACTGTGAGTTATGTGAAGTTTGTAGATACAACCAATATTGTTTCTGCTTCCACGGATAACACGCTGAAGCTCTGGGATTTGTCAATGGGCACGTCTAGGGTTATTGATAGCCCCCTTCAATCCTTCACAGGCCACATGAATGTAAAGGTATGTTCAGTTCTCATACAATAATTAGCATCTGTGTACTATTTTTGACCTTTTTTGCGAGGGAAATTGGATGAGAATTGGCCTCATTTCGATTAGCTGTTAATTTTCCTGGTCTGTCACAGTTGTGGTTAGTTTAAAGTTGCACTAGAATCAGGATTTGCAACAAAGAAAACATTATGGTTTTGCTAGTCATGAAAGCATGTGCCTTCGAAGTTGATTTTCTTTCAAAACATGTTTTGCTTGGTTGGAAAGTTAGCTTAAGATTTATTAAGGCCATGTTTGTT
Organism: Populus simonii; assembly: GCA_007827005.2. NCBI lineage: Eukaryota > Viridiplantae > Streptophyta > Magnoliopsida > Malpighiales > Salicaceae > Populus > Populus simonii. Next base: position 43,399,127 of record CM017464.2, on the reverse strand, counting down.
TCCCGGAAAGTGGTTTCTAGGAAACCCACTTTCCAAACTTTCCTATGTTTGTTTGCCATTAGGAAAGTTGGTCAACGGAAAACACTTTCCAGTCAAAGGAAAATTTGGCTTGGTTTCCAGGAAAGTGTTTTCCTGGAAAATCTAGGCGGAAAACACTTTCCGAAAGTTGTGAAAAATTTAGAAATGTCATATTATCTGCTGATTATATCAAATTTGATTCTCAAACTTTTGATTGCTATATATATTTTGTTTTGAATATTTATTTTTCAATTTCATCTCTTAAAATTATTTTTATATTAACTTTGATCCTCATTTTTATAATTGTTATTTGCTTTTTCTTTATTATTTTTTTATTAAAATTTTTTATCTATCAAATTTGATCCTTATTCTTTTGATTGTTACTTATTTTATTTGAAATAATTTATGAAATGTTAATTATTATTATTTTAATTCTTCATCTTTTTTTTTTAGATTTGATCTCTATTATTTTGATTATTATTTATTTTATTTGAGATAATTTATGAATTTTTTTTTTCAATTTCATTCTCATTCAACTTTTTAATTTGTAAGATTTGTTACTCATTATTTTAATAAACTTGAGAAAAATAAAACATTAATAAGTTATTTTCCAACTCATTTTCCATGACATAACCAAACACTGGAAAGTGTTTTCCATTTTATTTTCCATTACATTACCAAACATCAGAAAATAATTCACTTTCCTAGAATTCACTTTCCAAAAGGAAACTATTTTCCAGCAAGCAAACGGGGCCTAAGTATATGTTTGGGAGAATGCATATGACCCTCTGAAAGTTTTAATAAAAAATTGCACAATTGATCTTCATGTATGCTAATTATATAGTTGGCAGAACTAGGGCTGCTAAGCATTGCAAATGGGGGTTACTGGCAGCAGATGAGGTGACTGAAATTCATTATTGCAAGTTAATATACTACTGTATCTTCATGTTTCTTTGTGTTGATCTACTGTGAAATTTGTTGAGTTCTATCAGCTACGCCGAAAGCTCTGGTAGTAGTATTCTCATGGATTTATATTTGAATACAAAGTTCTAGAATAGTCTGTTTATGCTCATTGAAGTTAGGGATTGGGTGCTCATAATTATTATGACTGGTCATCATGTTAAATATTAGAAATTGAAATGCCTACTAAAATAATGAACTAACAAAGGAAGCATTTAAGGCTTTTTTTTTTCTGGCTTAGGTACTTCACCATGCATATAAATTTGATGTTAAGTTGCTTCAATTTCATAGTTTATTATATGTTAGATGTACTATTCACAGTGATAAGTGTATTTTATTGGTGGTGGAAAATTGTCCATGCTTGACATCTTTTGTCTATTTATGCTTATGTTGTAGAACTTCGTGGGTTTGTCTGTATCAGATGGTTACATTGCAACTGGCTCGGAAACAAATGAGGTACTATATATCTTACTTTAGTATTTAGAGGTACCTCGCCTTTCCTCAATGGATAAAATTATGGTTTCTTTTCAGTGGCAAAACAAACTTAACTGTATCCCCTGACTTTTATAATGATGGCATAACCATCCAAGAACTGGTGGCCTCTCTCTTCTTGCTTGACAAGCCTTGTTACTTGAGCTGCATAAGAACTTAGGAACTTCTTTAGAAAATCAACTTTTCCTCGTCAAATGTTCAGTTGCTTTTTGGATAACTGTGTGGAGCTTTCAGTACATCTAACTAGGTTAACTCATTAGATTCCCCGCCTTGGAAAAGTTGACTGAAAATTAAGAAGACCTACCTTAATGGACACAGAAACATAACCAACATCCATAATATACATAGCAACTTGATTTTTTCTAAACCCCAACCCTTTTAGTTCTAGAATTAATATAAACAGCAAACCAAGTGGGCAAAAAGGAAAAGGGGCCTAGTAACTAGTGAGCTAGTTCAAGACATATCCCAACACTTCACCTGCGCTCTTTTTGGCAGCACATGATCTTTTCCCTCGAGCTCCAGAGTTTAATCCATGTAACACGAATTGCATTGGTTGTATTGACTTTTGGGTGACACAAGACTCAAAACTTCTATCCCCTTTACCTTACTTTGTTCAACAAGCTTATATCAGTGTATAAAGGGAGGAATGGAGACTGAGTTGAATGGAAGTCATAATTAAGTTGTTAAACAACACAATAGCCATACACTTTTCACTCGCATCATGATATTGTATTAACTTTAAGCTGCTTTTATTTTCGTGATTGTGATGGTGCCTTTTTTTTTTATTTATTGCCTAACTCTTAACACCCATCAAAACTCAAGCAACTATGCTAGTGAAGTGACTTCTACAGCGCACATTATAGTACAATGCAAGTTTCATTCATCATTAAGTTTAATATTTTTTTGTGGAATAGGTTTTTGTCTATCACAAGGCTTTCCCTATGCCAGTGCTGTCCTTCAAGTTTAACAACACGGACCCGCTTTCTGGCCATGAAATGGATGACGCTGCACAATTTATTTCTTCTGTCTGTTGGCGTGGCCAGTCATCTACTTTGGTTGCTGCAAATTCTACTGGGAATATCAAAATCTTGGAGATGGTTTGATTTGGTCTACGCTCCAGACAACATGATTTTAGCTTAAAGGACCAAAGATGGTCTCAGTGCAGGAAAAATGGAACGAAGACGATAATCTTTCACCAAAGGAAATTGTGTAGCTTACTTATATAGTAACCGGATGCTCCTTTTTTTTTCTTAAAAAAAAAAACGAAAACAAGTTTTGGAATTAGATAATAGCAGAAATAGTCAACACGAGAAATAATGGTCTCGATTCACTGTATTATAGATAGAATCCAGGGGAAAGGAAGAGCAAAAATTATGTCTTGTATATTCTGCAATGGTTATAGTTGATCATTTTTTATAATTATAATGGATGTTAACTTCATCCTTCACCTTCTACTTGATGGGGCCAATATGTTAGAGTTCAACATTAGCTAGGAGTTTATGGTTCGTAGGATGTTCTGATATTGTTAGAATTCTGCAACATCAAGATCAATGATTTATTAGAGTTTTATTATAGTTAGGAGATAGTTGATTAGTTTCTAGATAAAAGATAGAAGTCTTAGCTTAATAGGATTTGTAAGGCGATTTAAAACCATCTTGAACATTCAGAAAATAAGAACAAGAACAAGAGAAAAAACGTAGCCGCTGTTTTGTTTTTTTAAAGTAAAATCTACCTAGGCTGAAAAGGAGAGGAGTAATCATAGTTGAGGAACAAAAACGAAAAAACGCATACACAACAACAGTTTACACCAGATGTAGTAGCAGCTTGCACCAGACGCAACAACCTCCTCATTCGTGGCAGTAGCTTGTAGCAGCAGCAGCGATTAGACTTCTCTAGCATTAGCAAGCAGACGTAGCAACAAGCTTGCAGACTTTGCAGCAACAAAATAGTCGCAAAAACTCCTCCAGCACCAGCAGCCACGTTCCTCGCGCCAGAAGCAGCTTGAATAACAGCTTCCAAGTTGATTGAGTAGCACTGGCAGTTTGTAACCAATCTCAGGTTCAGTAGTAGTTTAAACTGTTCTTGCAATAGCATGGGAGATATCCAAATTGTTGGAGGGATTAAGAAGCTTAACAATCAAAATTACAGTGCATGGTCACCATGCATGATATCTTACATGTAAGACCAAGATCTATGAAAGGTAGTCCATGTCAGTGAAGACACACAACTAGCCGAAGACACTAATAAAATTCCGCGCAAGTGAAAGATTAAAGATGACAAAGCAATGTTTGCATTGAAGACAACAATCGAAGAAGATGTGTTTGAGCACATTCAGGATGTTTCAATGCCAAAAGAAGCATGAGATACCCTTTCTAGTCTTTTCTTAAAGAAAAATGATACTGGATTGTAACTTCTCGAGAATGAGTTTTTATTGATGACACAATAAGACAACGATTCCTCAATTATTTAATAAGATGAAATCAACATGTCATGAGATTTCTAAATTAGAACCTAATGCAACTAATGGAGAAACTAGGATGAAAAGAATAATCATCCATGATTTAAGACCGAATGCCAGAGTTTGTTATTGTATTACAAAGATGGCCTACTCAACCATCACTAATTTAGTTTGAGAACCTACTTATTGGTTAAGAAAATATGGTTAAATAGATTACATAAGTCTATTGAAGAGTAGGGAGGAATCACTCCACACTAGCAATGACAGGAGTAAACAATAGCATAATCGCAAGGACATAATCCATAGTTGGCACATTGATTCTGAATCTAATAAGGATTGTGATAAAAAAAAAGATTTATCAAAGAAAGAAAGGCTTTTGTTAAGGGGGAGCTCCAAAAAATTATAAAAAACAGTAGAAACTTTGAAGGAAAATATCATAATTATTGGAAGAGTGATCACATGAAGAAAGATTGTTGGTTTAAAAAGCCTACAGAAAACAATGCTGCTATTTCAAGTTTAAAAATATAGGTTGAAGATGAATAGGACGTTGGAATATCTTTGTCATAAAAGAGAAGGAATTAACATTGATAATGAAAAATGTTAAAATTGAAGATCAAATCATCAATTATGAAAGTGATTGAATCATTGACTTCAGGTGTTCTAATCACATTATAAATGATAAACAAGAGTTATAGCATCTAATAGAGTACAAAAGAAGTCGTGTGGTGGTGACATCTAAAAACTAAAGATTATAAATTTGGTTGTGACATTTATTGATGATTTTTCAAGGTTTATGTGGGTTTTTTATGAAAGAAAAATTAGATACATTTCAAAAGTTTAAAAAGTTAGTTGAAGGGGAAGTATGAAGAAGGATTCGTTGCTTGCTCATTGGCAATGAATGATAATATAGTTCAAATGAGTTTTCTTAGCACTCACAAGTTCATATATGTCACCAATATACTTGTGCCAATACACCATAACAAAATAGAGTGGTTGAGAGAAAAAATTGATATCTTGCATAAATTTATCGAATTATGTTACATGCAAAGAATGTACCTGAATAATTTTAGGCTGAAGTGTTGAGGATTGCTGCTTATGTTATCAACAGACTCCCTCAAAAGAAGTTAGAGTTTATATCACCCTATGAGAAACTATAGAATACAAAGCCTACAATTAGCTTTTTTCGAGTATTTCGTTGTTTTTGTTATGTATTTGTCCCTAACCAACTATACAACAAATTTGACAAGAAAGTTGTTAAATGCATATTAGCGGGATATGATAACCAAAGAAAAAGATGAAAATGTTGTGATCCTATGATAGGAAGGTGCTACATATAACAAGATATAGTGTTTGATGAAACATCATTTTGGTGGTATTTGAAAAAAGAGGTGATTTCAAATTCCAAAGAGTATAAAGAAAGGCAATAACAATAAAATGATGGACAATCTATATAGGTCCAATCAAGTTAAGAAAAACTTGAAACAATATACAATAATGCTATCGAGGAGCAAAAAATTAACCAGAAGAATTGGCAAACTGTTGTTTATCAACAACAAATAGATGGTGGACCTAGTATAATAGAAGTATCATCTCCACAATCACATCTCAGAAGGTTAATTAGAGTTCATAAGCCAAACTCTAAGTATGCCAACGCAACCATAGTTGAAGAAGCAAGTGAAAAAAAAACCTAAAATGCTTGAAGAAGCATCACAAAGATCTAAATGGATTAAAGATATGAAAAAAAAAGTTAATGCGTCAAAGAAAAATCAAACCAGGGATACCATGCCTAAACTAGTAGATGTGAAACCTGTCAAAGAACCATCTCAACCCAATAGCTTAAGCTTTTAGGTGAGGTCCCAAGATATGATTTATATTATTCTCTAACACATCCCCTCAAGTGAAAGCCCTTTGGGCTTGAAACTTGCACATGCCTACTTTACCTTGTGTTTAATTTTTATCAAATAAATGGGGATGGTGAGATTCGAACTCGTGACCGCTTGGTCATCAAGGCTCTGATACCATGTCAAAGAACCATCTCAACCCAATAGCTTAAGCTTTTAGATGAGGTCGCAAGATATGATTTATATTATTCTCTAACAAAACCTATATCCTATAAATAGGTTTACAAGATTAAGCATGGAGCAAATGGATCAATTGAAAGGTATAAAGCTTGTTTGGTGACTCACGGGTTCTTACAACAATTTGGATTGGACTATGATGAAATATTTAGTCTAGTAGTAAAGCTCACAACCGTACGTGTTCTACTTGCACTTATAGCAAACAAGAAATAGAGACTATGACAAATGGATGTGAAGAATGCATTTCTTCATGGAAAGTTTGATCGAGAAATTTACATGAATCAATTAGTGGGTTTTTAGAGTAAAGATCATCCTAAACATGTATGTAAATTGAAAAAAGACACTTTGCGGATTAAAACAAAAACCAAGAGCTTTGTATGGCAAGATTGCCAAATTCTTTATTCAAGGAGGATATCCATTAACACTGACAGATTCCAACGTATTTGTGAAAGTCAATGGAGGAAAGATAACTATTATATTAGTCTATAGACTTGATATTTCATATGCAGTTGGTGTAATAAGTCGTTACATTTCAAAGAAGTCTCATTTGCAAGTAGTTAGAAGAATATTGAGATATGTGAATAATACAGTTTGTTATGGCATTCTATACAAGAAAGGTGTAGAATGCAAGTTAGATGGTTATTGTGATGCTAATTATTTCATGGCATTCGATGATCTACAACTGGTTATGTGTTTAAAATTGAGCCATAAATAGTTTTTTGTAGTAAGAGACAGCCAACAATATTTTTATCAACAACGTAGATAAAATATCAAGTAGTAGCAATGATAGCTCAAGAAAATACCTGGTTGATACAATTATTAAATGATTTGCATCATCAACAAGTAGATTATGCAGTAATGTTGTAATGTGATAATCAATTAATAGTTTGTTAGGCACAAAACCCAGTGTTTCATTCTAGGAAAAAACATGTGGAAGTGCATTATCATTTTATCGAAGAAAAAGTATTGCAACAGGAAATTGAGATGAGGTTAGATCAAGACAAATAAGCAAGTTGCAGACTTTGTTACAGAAGGCTTAAGCACTGGTAAACTTGAATTCTTTTGGCATCACCTTATAATTCTCTAGCCAAAGGATGATAGTTCCAAATCTCACTACTCTTTTCTTTCTGTGAAGGGCACCTCACTTGGTCAAGAGACCATTGATCATTAGAAACATCGACAAATAATGTTACGAGGTGAGATGGGAGCGGTAGCAGATGAAGAGTAAACTTCATCGAGCATATTCATGTTGCAAAACAAGTGCAGACACTTTTTCTTGGTGCTATGAAAGCTCGACCCACTGTGGCTGATTACTGGAGCCAAATATTTTGCCTTAGAAAGGCTATTGCTGGTTAATGGAAAAATGGTTCTGAAGAAAGAATTTGAAAATGTGACTAGTGTCCCAAGATGCGTTTAGTCTGAAACCTTTTTTTATTTCAGAAGACGAGAACTCCATTCGTTACTCTAAAACCTCTTGGAATATTTCATGCACCCAAGATTAAGAACATCACTCTGTGATTCAGTCAGAAATAAAATACCCACACCAATACTGAAGAATTGAGGATTTTACTGCTCATAACCGGAGAATAACTCTCAGCAACACATAATCACACTATTCTACAGCCACAGTGAAATCAATAGTAGCCCTTTAACCAAAAAGTTCAGCCAATAGCATCACCCAACAAAGCCTGATATCCAAAATGTGTCTCTCCTCAGGCATGAAACAGAAGTCGCATCATGTCCTTTTATGTCAACATCTCCTTAGAGACAGACATGGCAATTGACAAATAATACTATCATACTCCATTTGATTATACATTATAACTTCAACCCTATTCAGCTATTATTTTTTGTAGTGGACACCCTTGCTTTCGGCACCAAGCTCCCTTGCTTGTTATTTGTGCCTGTCTAAATGATGCAAGCTTGAGAAATGGCTTCAAAGCTAGAACCTAAGAATTCTGAATTATGAACCCACTTAAATGTGGAGGCAAATTGTAGGCTACCCACCAACAAAACCTCTTCAATGCCACCGTTACCTTTTCTCCCTGTAAACAACAAACCACATGTTTCCTCCGCCCTACGAAAAATACCCATCTAAAAACGAAAAAAGAAAAAAGAAAAAAGAAAACCCTAATTCCCATTATCAAAGTTTCAAGGAATTATTTTCCAGCACATCATGAGGAATGAAGAGGGATGACTGATAATTTAACAATGCATTGCTTGATTCAACAAGAATAATAATAATAAAGAAAAAAACAATACATTGCTCGACTTTGGTGTTTGATGCCAAATAGGTGGCCATCACAGAGAGTGACTGCTGGGGAATTCATTAAATAGGTAGCCATCACAGAGAGTGACTGCTGGGGAATTCATTAAATTCAGCCGTCAATCACCATGTTTTGACTACCTTGGTCCAATAAACTTGGTTTTGATTTGAGCACCTCCTCTTTATATCTGACTAGCAAAACAAGCCAAGGCATCACAGGGGCCTAAAGGAAAATGGAAGATCTAGCAATTATCTGTTCATTTTATTAATGACTCGACGACTAGATGCACAAGAAGTTTGTAGTTAAAAAATGAGTTGGTGGAATTGAGACTTCATTGGCCAAGGAAATTATAATACATTTTACTTGCCAGCAATTGTCAAAACATGCATTTATGTCAATGGATTAACTCTACTAACCTCTACCAGATTATACGGTGATAATTATTTTTTAAAATATTTTTATTTAAAAATATATTAAGATTTTTTTTTTTAAAAAAAAGGTTATTAAACAATATAAAAACACAAAAAACCATATTTTAAAAATAGGATTTTTTTCCTCTTATACCCAAATGGATATTAATTCTAGAGCAAACCTCAAATATACATCCAACTATTAAGATAATATCAATTTTACTCCCAGAGTATTTTTTTTATATTTATTTTTTTAAAAGCTTTCCATTTATATTTCTAAGAAAAAAATAAATTTTACAAGAGCTTTATTTTTTTTTCTTATTTTTATATTAATTTTATCCCTAATTTATTTTGACAAGAGTTCTTAATCGAGAATTTTTGAAATCTTGAATGCAAAATGGATACAAAGATTGTTTTGGTGATAAAACTGAAGCCAGTTATATAGTTGAGAGGTATTTTTATTTTTAAAGATTTAATTAATTGGGGATCTTCATTAATACAAGACCGTGTGCCAAGAATGATTCAAACCGGAGACCATTCTTCTCAACAAGGGATCAAGTGAATCAAATAATGTTAGTGCTTATAAAAGTCTTGCTAATTTATTATGCTAAACAAGGATAAGGCTTAACAAATAACGACAACATTATTCTGCACAAAATGTTTAATTTAGATCATAGGTTTATCCGAAAGATAAAAACTAGAGGCAGATCTTGTGTCCTCTTCCATGCTTAGGACAACATACTCCATGACAGTACTTTAGAAAATGCAAAGTAATTTCTTCTGTGGTAATTGAGTGTTTAGGATTTTTATCATAAAACTACACTGCAGAAAACAAATGATCAAATTATTTGGAACAGAAAATTTTACAGCAACACAAGGAATTGGAAAAGAAAAAAAAAAGTACTCCGGAAAATTTCAGAGCTGTGTGGTATAATAGGTCTAGGAGAGTAGAACCTGAGGAAAGGTAATGTGCTACACTAGATTGTGACCGTACCAAGTTTGTAATGAAAAACTAACATACCTTAGATTCTAAGATAGAATGAAGCCTTAGCTGGAACTTCAGCATCAAGGTTCATTTCTCAGAACATTTTTTTTTTGACCGTTTTCTGGCATGTAGATTGAAGTTGAGTTCTTTTCCATCTGCAAGCGAGAAACATTTCCAAAACCTATTTACATTGGTTTTGTTTAAGCTTTGTATTCAAAGCTACCCTAGCTATGAGGCGTTTCAGTCTATGAGCTCCAGGACCTGGTTTTATTTTGTCCAGGTCCCCAACCTCAGAACATTTGGGTTTACCAGAACACCATCCACCAGGAGTGAAGCTCCCATTCTTCCGGTGAAGTAAATCCTTGTCAATCTTATCCAAGACAGGGTCATCTCTCTTGAATTTCCTGGCAAAAGCAGCACCACTCGCAATCATATGGTCTGTGTCATTAAGGGTAAGGGTGTGAGGATGCTGCTTAGGAGGATTGTCCCAAGCAATGTAGTGCAAATCATGACTGACTGCTGTTTGAGCATACTCTGGCACATTGCATATTACTGTGTGAAAGTATCCTTCAGGTGAGGAAACGAAGTTTGTGTAATACATCAATAAGGTTCTTGGTAGATTATCCCAACCCCAAATTAAGTACTCGACAAATGAGCGGGTGAGAACCATCCATGCTGAACCTGCATAAACAAATGGAATCCATTTATGAAGTTCATTGAAAGCAGAACAGCAGGCCTTCGTAGTTCCTAGCATTTTTAGAGTTTCAGTTGCAAAGCACATGTTGGAAGCCATCAGGACTTCGATTTTCAGCAAAGCAATGGCTGCAATTGAACACCTGTTCTGAATTCTACAAAATAGCTGACTGGACTAAACACCAATTGGTTTGTTAAACTGAAAAAAGAAATGATAACCTATGAAAGAGACGCCATGCATTCCTGAAACAAACTCCTAATGCATCAGATTAACTGTAGTTGTAATCAATACATAGAGCTTTAACTCTATCAGTTACTATAGATCACAAGCAACTGAAGAATATAGAAAAAGGAACTTTTATGGCATGAAACTACAAACATGTTGGTTACAGAAAGCATTGCCAGTTGAATGTTGCAAATTGCAATTGCCAGTAGACAGCCTTAAACTCCATCAAAGAAACAGAGATTACCATTAAATTCATTTAGAAACTGAGTAAAGCTCTAACAGATTTGTTAAAAAATTTGCAGATGTCAACAATTCAATCCTAATTAGTATTTATTTTATTTTTATTTTGCAGGGAATTAAACATCAATCATCAACCTTACTGGCATGCATCCGTGAAAAGATTAGGGATATGTTAAATATGAAAACTAACCAGTGAATAGTTTAAATGCTGTTGGCAAAGATCTTCTTGGCATCGCCCAGTATATATCTGCTTTAGTTGTTGAGTAAAGCCCAGGGTCTACAATCAAAGGCATCGCCCGTTTGTCCCTAAACACCACATCAGATGTCAGATCACTCTCTGGAAACAGATTCTAAATCAAAGCGGGGGAGAGAAAGAGTGCTTACGCTTTCCACTCCAATTTACTTGTGTGCTCAATAAAGTTCAGATTTCGGTTTATGGTTGAAAATGTGTGAATAAGATCTGCATATTAATAGCAAAATAATCAGAAAGATAATTGAAGGCAAACAATTTCACCATGACCTCCACTACCCACCCACCCACCAAAAAAGAAAAACGAATAGTTTCATATAAAATTCAAATCACAGACTAACCATCTTGAGTTACAAGAGGATAATCAGAAGCACTGAGGTTGATGAACCAATCCCAATCTTTTCCCATTTTGAGAAGAATTGCACAGGCATGAAGTGTATTAGCAACCATGGTGGGTCCTTTGTAAGTAACCATATTGGCTTTGCTGATCATATAAACATTTCCAACTTTGGAGAAAACCGGATGCTTTTCCACTCGTGACGCAAGCTCCAATCTTTCATTTGCTGGGGACTCGAGGTCCAGATGAACAACATATTGGTTCCGGGGATGGTAAAGTGAATGGAGGGTTCTCCAAAGCTTTTCCAAGTCACCTTTAGACCCAGAAACCAGATAAGCAAATCGAGGAATTTGGGAAGGGAGAGGAGGGGGAGGAGATTGCGAGACTTTTGTTTCAGCATAAACTTGGGTTGTCTGGTTGATACGGAATTGGAAAATGTTGAAGATTTGATTGATTGTGTGCAATGAAGAAACAAGACCCATGTTGAAGCAAGTTGCTAAAAGGAACAGACATATGAGGGAGCTTATAACAAGAGGGAAAGCCCATCTCTTCTCCACGTTTAGGGACCCCATTGAAAGACCTTATCATGAGTTCCAGTGACTGATCCTCACAGCATCCCAAATTGGGATTCCCAAGTTGTGCTTGCTCACTCAACAGAAACGAGAAATTGGTATTCAACAATGAACAAAATCTTTTATATACCGGATACTACGATAGGGAAAAAAACCCAAAACCTGGCCTTTAACCAGTCTAGGCTGCCAAATCACAAAAAAACAACAGAGCAATCCATTAACAAAGAAACTGCAGCTTGCGTAAACCAATAAAAATATTACACAATACGCATCAAATGATGTAGAAATAAAATATAATACCACCACATAGACATAGGACGACAAAGAAACAATTATATATATAAAAGAAACGCCAAGAATTATAAGAGACGAACGATGCATCAATAAAATCGACCAAAGATCAACAAGTGAATCAAACAAATTAGCTAAAAATTCTTCACATTTTTTAATCAGGTGCATAAATTATCGAGCAAGTCATTCACAACTAAAAAAGTTTTTTTTTATTCAGCTGTCTAGAATGCTAAAATCTTGGCAAGCAACGTCACTACAGATCCTAAATTCCAAAATAAATAAATTTGATTCACATTTGACAACCATGTTCACTTCAATGAAACAATCGATAAAAGAGAAACCACTCAAATCATTTTTGTTATCATAAATACCACATCAACTCCTACCTTTATTTATTCATTCATTCTTTCATTAATTCTTTTTTTTTAAAAAAAAAAACAGAGATCACACAATACGAAGCAAATCCCAAAAGAGGAAATTCAGGATTTGAATCATTGAATCAATGAAAGAAACAAATGAACCCAGAAAATATTGTAACAGAAAAGAAAAGAAAAAACAAAAAGAATAGCGTAACGGCCATGGCGTGGATTATGGCACACACAAACACAGCTGAACCAATACAAGAACAAATTAAAGAAAGACAGGAACAAGAAAAGAGACAATAACTAGCGTAAATAATTAGTTTTGTTAATAAAAAAATAGAATAAACCTGTTATAGAGATAGAGAGAACTTCAAGACAGTATTTTTGTTCTTATGCTCTTTCAGGAGAGACAACGTGGAGATAGAGATATAGGGAGGTACAGACCACGTATTTATAAACAATAAGATTCTAGAGTGAGAGGGATGCACATTAAATAAATTAGGTGGTTTTTGGTTTTTTTTAGAGGACGTGTAAGCATGAAGTGGATCGTTTTTTTTGTTTAGTGCTTATCTAAAGTATGGAAGATGATGTTTTTTAAAATATTTTTTATTTTTAATATATATTAAAGTAATATTTTTTTTAATTTATTTTTGATATTAATATATTAAAATGATCTAAAAATATTTTAAAAAATTTAATCTAAAATAAAAAATTCAAAACTTGATAAAAAATCAGTTCAACCATATCCTTAAATATAACCTTGTAAATTCATAATAATAAAAATTTGCATTAACTATATTTTAGCTCCTCTAGATTCCATAATGTTTGGTTTCTATCCTTTTTTACATTTTAAAATTTTAATTATGTAACTTTTTTAAAAAAATTAGTATTAAAAAAAAATTAAAACAAAAAAGTATTTTGAATAATATAAGATAATATAGCTATAAACTTATTTGTATTATGAAGTGTAACAATGATTTTGTTATTTTCACCATAAACATTTGACCTGGCTTTTGAGATAATAGAGTCTTTTCATATTTTTTTTTATAATAAAATTACTAACTTATAATTAAAAGCAAGAAATAATGAATTTTTATCTAGGGGTTATTTAAACTTTTTTATTTTTAAAGCTCGGTAAAATAACTTAATTACTCTTAAAATTACAAATTCTTTAATCAGTGTTCAGGGGCTTTTTTGTTTTTTTGTTTTTTGTTATTATCAAGTTGAATGAGGGATATTTTTGTAATAAAATAATTATAAATATTATTAAAAAAAGATGGTTGAAGCGTGCATTGCATGTATCATTACGTGGGTCCAAACCATGCCATTCTAGTAGCTTGTGCAGGGTGGTGCAATGGTCAAATGATGGATTCCAGGGTGGCATTTGAATCGTCTTTGCAGCCCCTCCTTTCATAGGTGGCGCATGTGGTGTATGGACCTTTAATTTGGCACCGATGACCTTTTTTCTCTCTCCTCCTCAATTTTCTCGCCTCAACCTTCATATTTTCAAAGCAGCCTTTCAATTTATTTTTCTTTCACATTTAGTCCATATTCTTTTCATTACTATTTATTTTATTTGAAATGATTTATAAAATGATTTTTTTTTCAATTTAATTCTCTTTCAATTTTTTTATCTATTAGATTTGGTCTTCATTCTCTTAATTGTTATTTGTTTTGTTTTGAATCCTTTTTTTAATTGAATTTATTTTTCAATTTCATCCCTTAGTGTTTAATTTTATTTTATTTTTATGTCAAATTTGACCCTTATTCTTTGGATTGTTATTTATTTTACTTTGATAATTTTTTAGATTCAAATATTTTTTTTATTTTATCCTTCAATATTTTTTAATTAAAGATTAACCTTTATTGCTAAAAAGAGAATAGAACTTAATTGTAATTTTTTATAATATATTAATTATTGGTGTCTAATTAATCTAGATTTTCATAAATTCAATGGGTCTAATAAATTAATAGTGCTTGGAGTTTAATAATTGATCTAATAGGTGTTGAATCTTGCAAAAACAAATATTTTTTATTGCAAAAGAAAATTTTTTTTAAGATCTTTTGAAAAGAGATAAAAAATGAAAATTAGTTGAATTAAATCTTAATTCATTCATGACATAAAACAAAAATACTATAAATCATAAGTTCTAAGATTTCATAGGTTATGAGTTTGAGAGATTAACTCAGGTTAAAGAGATTTGTCCGGGGTAGCTTTTTTGTCATTTCTATTTTAAAGCTCATGTTTTTTTTTTAGTTTCATCCGTCAATATTTATTTAATTAGAGATTGAGCTCCATTACTCTTTTATATTTGTTTATATGGGATTTCTCACTGAATTTGAAAATAACACGGGTTATTTCTGGTTTTTTTTATTCTCATTCTTTTTTAAATTTATGTTTTGAATTAAATGAATTGATTAAATATAAGCATTAAATGCTCACTTTATGATATTTTGCTTGGTTTGCTTTTTGGGTTTTTGCTTTGATGGCGTGTGTAACCTCTTTCAAATTCATCGTGTAGCCTTTCGTAATGGTGTTAAAACCATTTCGGTGAGTTTTTTCTGGTGGTGGGGCGGTGTCCACAATAAAGTGACAATGAGTCTCCAACAAGCTTTTCTTCCTTCTCCTCCTAAGTATTATATCGCCAACTCATTTTTTATAGTTAATTATTACCATATTTTTTTCGCTTCATTTATTGTTAATGCCTTTTTTAAATCATTTTATTAAATTAACTGACGTTATTGAACCCAATCAAGTGAATGACCCGTGTATCACATCTTTCTTGTTTCTTTAAAAGCACCGATATCGCTTAAACATCTTTTTTATGTTAGAAAAATTTTAACTTGGCTCGTGGCATAGTGCGGACACCAATCTAGTGGCATATAATCCTTAAGTAGCTAGTACATATATTTTATTTTTTTTAAAAAAATCAAATATGAAAAAAGCTATCGATGAGCACATAGTGTGTCTAAGTGTTCAAAATAAAACCCACATAAGACACGAATCCAAAGTTATGATGGATCATAAAACTCACTCAGGCACCTAAGATCCAAATATTACATGTATCCATTAAGGCCTTGCCTTTATCATGTTGCCTGAAGCTCTTCTAAAACCAGGGTCATTAATCTAGCCTATAAAAACTTTGATGGCTCAATAAGGCCAAAAAACCTATTATTATTTTGAATATAGGGTGTCCATAAGGATTAATAAGACAACATCCTCGGATAGAAAATCCACTAAGATTCATGGAGATCGAACTCCGGATGGGCTAATACTCTGAGGATCAACTACTACAATTGAATGTAATATTCTCTAGTTAAACTTAATCTGTTTGACACAAACTATAGAGACAAAACATTCATGCATTAAATAAAGGCATGCCCCTTGACCACATGTCTCTCAAGTTGTGTTTGGTTAGTTTCCAAGATAGCAGGGACAAAAACGAAAAGTATAAAAACATGTTTGGTTTAAGAGACAAAGACACAAACATAAAATAAATGTCTATAGAATAATTTTACAGTGATTTTTATATTTTCAAGATAGAAAGGACTAAAAGACAATTCTTCTTTGTCACCACTATCTATGTTTTTTTTTTCTTAAGACAATATCCAAACACTATCTTAGATAATGTATGATTATTGTCTCAAAATAGAAGAGATAATTATGACAGAGGGGATGAGACGAAACAAAAGATGGAGACGAGATTATGTTTGGTAGTAGTATATAAGACAAAATAAATATTTTTGTGTTATGTTTGATTATATATATATATATATATATATATATATATATATATATATATATATTACCATTAAACTTGCAATGTCTAGAACAATAAATAGAGATTATTATTCTCACTTTTAGTTTATAATGAGCTTTTTTTTCTCCAAACTAACTAAAAATGGTAATTTCTCTACTCATTCTCATTCTCCAACCCAACAAACAAAAACATTTAGCTACCATTCACCAAGTAATAAATCCAAATAAAGAAAGCCTATTCCTTGCTTTCTCCTTTAAACAACTCCAAACATAGTATCATTTTAAAATAGGTTATGGTCTCGATTAATTTGTAAACTTATCCAATGATATATTTGACCATCCAAATGAAAATTTTGAAATTGTTACCTTGTCAGTCATTGCTACTATAAATCTTTTTTTTTTCTCTTTTAATATTTTGTCAAAATTTAATTTTCTTAAAAAAATCATTATAGAATGCTTATTGTGCTTTGTAATATACTTTACCAACAAAGAAATATATATAGCTTCCATTCAACGAGTAATAATAAATTCAAATAAACTTTTTAAATTAAACCTAATATATATATATATATATAGTAATTTATTCAAACTTTATTTTGACTATCATAATTTTAGAATTGCTTAAGAATAGGATAACAAAATTCAATAATTAAAAAATAAAAAATAAATTCATGAAAAATAGTAAAATTTACTAAATATACAGTTGAATGATATATGTGGGAATTTAGTGCATATATATTGAAATTTTATCTTCCTCTTATTTATTTATTTTTATTATTTTGATCTCACATGTCTAAGATAACTAGCTTTATGGTAGATTTGATGATTTTTTAGAGCCATTTTTTAAATAAAAAATAAAGATTTTGTTAAACTAAAATTGACAAAACCTTTCAAATCTCAATTTAAAGTTAATAAAAAATATATATAAAAAAATATATCTAACATATAGTTTAATATGTCATTCCAGTTAACATCTAATATTTAATTTTATTTACAAATGTTGGTATCCATTGATATGTAACATCTAAGTTATAATAAGTTTTTCATTAAATACATGTTATAACAACTTTTATAACTGAATTTCCCTCCATTTATAACTATCAAAACCAAAGTTGTCAAAATTATGAGTTGGCTTGTAAAATCGTATGATTTTATAAGTCAACATATACTTATCGTGCAAAATTGCATAAAAAAGAAAATATAAATACTACCCAATTAATTCTCTTTCTCCCTTAGTTAGCAAACAAAACCCTATTAAGTGAAAGTGGACATCAAGATATTATCTCACAGTCTCACTCGTGCCGCTAAGGTACTGGAAGTTTAGAACAACTTAGTGGCCAAACCCCAGTTTTCTCTAAAGGTACGTATTGTTCTCGTCAATCTCCTTTTCTTATAATTACTTTTACTCCTTTTTTCGGTCTTGTAAAAAAATGGCTGCAAAAGAATTTTTTTTCTTCTCTATTCTTCTTCTTCTTCTTCTTCTTCTTCATCAACAAAGCCTTATTAGATATTATTTTGATTTGATGTCATCTTTTTATGTATTAAATTTTGCTCAATCATAATTTTTATTGCTTG
The DNA here is from genome assembly GCA_007827005.2 of Populus simonii. Classification (NCBI taxonomy): domain Eukaryota; kingdom Viridiplantae; phylum Streptophyta; class Magnoliopsida; order Malpighiales; family Salicaceae; genus Populus; species Populus simonii. The sequence goes on along the minus strand of CM017464.2, from coordinate 43,381,153 downwards.
AAGTGAAGAAGATTAGGGTTTTTTTTTTTTTATTGGCAATGTTGCTTATTATATTATTTAATCAGTTTATTTTTTTTGTTACAGTTATATGTGACGACTCTCATTCCTGATGAATTGAAGAAACCTATAGTTATAGCTAGAGTGAATGCTGAGAAGTCTACCTATCTTATTAGGAAACACGAAGTCGAATATGTATTTCTATGATATTGTGTGAGTTTATATAATGAGTTTGTGTTGCTGATTTTGTTATAGAATCATGATTGGTTAGATCAGAACTGAATCTCTTACTTTAAGTTTTTCCTTTTAAATTTCTTCTTATATTGTTTGGTTAGATAAGAACTTTTCTGTGTCATATAAAAAAAAATATTTTTGACAACCTTGATTCAAATGACTTGCATTTCTCAACCACATAATAGACTAGATGACTTGTAGTTGTTGTTGTTTGTTTTTTTTTTTTTTTTACTTCGTTTAATGAGAGTTAGAGCTGAAACTATCACTAATAGATTTTCAAAATCAAACCAATTAAACCTGAACTTACCCAAATCAAAAGAATGAAAAACTATAGAATCAAATAACAATTTATCATATATCTCAGAAAATTTTATGGTGTTTAATCTATAACTACTAGGTATGACAAAAAAAGAAGAGAAATTTACATTCAGTTCCATTAAAATAATATAAAATACATAATAAAGAGATGTATAGAAGCTTTAATTTGTGCAAAAAAATGCAACAAGGCCCATGTGGTCATAAATTTGTTGCAAACGATTGTAAAAAAGATTTAAGTGTTTCATTTTCTTTCTTTTCCTATGTCCATTTTTACATAGTGATGACTACAAAGTTTTTCCTTTTAAATTTCTTCTTTGGTTAGATAAGGACTAGATCTTTGTTTCTAGTTATCCTTCATTCATACCAAAACATCTCATTATTCCTTAGAAATTAGGACCTTGAAAACCAAACAATTAAGCATATTTTATTTTCAGAAAACAAATTGCCAAATTCCTTTTTGTTATTAACCTAATAATTTAAGTTAATAAGTTTGATGTTATTCTTTAATTGTCGAGTTCTTGTCATTAATTTGAAGTTCCTTATGATTTTTCGATTCTATAATTCATTTTTATGATTTGAGTTCATATTGCATTTTTTGTGTCACATAAATTTTTTTTTTTTGACAACCTTGATCCAAATGACTTGCATTTACTCAACCCTACAATATACTAGATGACTTGTAGTTGTGTTTTTTTTTTTATACTTCTTTTAATGAGAGTTAGAGCTGAACCCATCACTAACAAAATTTCAAAATCAAACCAATTGAACTTGAACCAACTCAAAACAAAAGAATATTCAATTTCATTAAATTAATATAAAATAAATTAAGACTACAAATAGTCATCACCATGTAAAAAAGAACAAAGGAAAAGAAAGAAATAGGGGTGATCATTTTCAGTTTGGTTCGGTTTTTATAAAAAAAGTAACCAAACTGATTTTAAAAAAAAACGAAACCAGTTCAAACTAACCGGTTTCGGTTTTGTTATTTTAGAACAAAAACCGATTCAAACCAACCGGTTTCAATTCGGTTCAGTTATTTTATATTAAAAACAAAAAAATATATTGTTTTTCAGAGTTATTTTTGTAATTTCTAATGGGTTTGGTTTCGGTTTGGCTTGGTTTTTTTTGTTTTTTTGTTTAGGTTGGGTTTGGTTTTTTTTATTTTAGGCTTATAAAACCAAAACCGAACCGGTTGGTTTTTTAAAAATTCTAATCGGTTTGATTTTTTTCACGGTTTGATTTTTCAGTTTTTTTGTTCATCCCTAGAAAGCAAATGAAACATTTAAATCTTTTTCATAATCATTTGCAACAAATTTATGACCACTTGGGCCTCATTATATATATATTTTTTGCACAAATTAAAGCTTTTATACATCTTTCTATTATTGATTTTATATTAGTTTCTACCTTCTACTTTTATTTATGTTAATATATTTTCTAGATTGATCCAGATAGTGAATTGATGTCTGGGTACTTATTACCATACCAAATTTTGGCCGAATGAACTAATCTATGTTAGACAAGATATATACAAGCTTTAGGAAACACAAAAATTAAAGGAATGACAAATTACTTTTCTTATCCAGTTGATTGTTTAATATCTGATAACTATAATCTTTGATTATTTGTATTTTAAAGTTCTTATCTTATTTGTAAATACAAACATATAAATATCCTTATAAATTCATGAATATACTTCATACTAGTATACGCAGAACCAACCTTTTTAATCCTTTTAACTTGGTATCAGAGCATTTTAGCTTACCCCACTCGATCCATATGGCCTCTTTAAGTGAATCTTCCACCACTTTTGTTATCCCCAACATCACCCAACTAGTTTTTGTCAAACTAAATGACATTAATTATCTCAACTGAACTACTCAGTTCACTCCTGCGTAGCCATGATCTTTCAAGCATTGTTAATGGTTCCAACCCTTGTGCTCCGCAGTTTATTGTTGATGATACTAGAAAGACCATATCTGACCTCCACCCTGCTTATCTATTATGGCAGAAAAATGATTAATTTATCCTTATATAGATAAATGCCATATTATCTGGGAAAGTTTTGTCCACTATTTGTGGACTAAATTCTTTTCGTCAAGTATGGACTACCTTGGTTAATCACTTTGCACCTTATTTTCGCTCCCGTATCTCTCATCTCAAAAGACAACTTCATTCTTTAAATTAGGGATTTCAAAGTTGTTCTGATTATTTATTGACAGTTAAAAGTTAGTCTGACAACTTGCCACTGTTGGAAAACCTGTGGATGACGAGGATCTGATCTCCTGTGTTATAAGGGGCTCAACTCTATATTTTATCATTTCATAGCCTCTCTGAATTTTACAACACGTAACACCAATATCAGCTTGAATGATTTTCAAGATAAGTTACTTAACTATGAGCAAATTATTTACACATAAATCAAGCTTGTTGAACCCAAAAATAGCATTGACTTATTCACTAATAACACAAAACCACCACACTATATAAATAAATTCTCTTCATACCAACAATCATTTCCCTAATAAGCCAAATTCCTAACCAATACTTCCATATACTCTACTAAAAATGATTCCAAATTCTCTACTCTAAATAAGCTCTTCTCCATACCTCAGCAACCCTGTCAAGTTTGTGAAAAAACAAATCATCAGGCCCTAAATTGCTATAATCAAATGATTTTTTCTTACTAAGGGCGACATCCTCCATCTCAACTTGCAACATTAGCAGCCTAGTCAAATTTCTCTTATAATATATAGCATTCATGGTACTTGGATAGTGGTGTCACCAACCATATCATAACTAATCTTAACCACTTATCTCTGCAACAATATAAGGGTACCAACATGGTTACAGTGGGTAATGAAGGAGGTTTGCACATCACACATATTGGTTCTTCACTAATTTCCTCTCTCATCACTAATTTCTTCATCACAAATATCCTTATATGTCTTAATGCTTCATCTAACTTGTTATCAATTCAAAAGTTTTGTGCTAATAACAATTGCTACATTATTTTTACAGTTGTTTGTTTTATTGTTAAGAATCTGCAAACATAAGAGACAATCCTCTAAAGTTTGACTGAAGCACGATTGTATCCCATTTATCTACAACATCTTTAATCCACTAAGGCCTCCCTAATACCTCATCCACACCTTCTTCTCTATTTCACTGCACTACTAAGACTCAAGACACTAATCCAAATTTGGCACTTAAGATTAGGCTATCCCTCTAAGTTTGTCCTTTAACAACTTACCCTTTAGTCTTTCTTGCAAGAGTCTAGTTCATCTAGACTTTAAAAACTTTGTGAATCTTATCCAATAACTAAAGTCGTAAACTTCCTTTTATAGAATCCATTAATAGGTCTATTTCACCTTTAGAATTAATTCATTAAGATGTTTGGACCTTACCTGTTCCTTTTGTAAGTGGCTGCAAATTTTATATTATTTTTATTGACGATTTCTCTCGTTTCTCATCGTTGTTTCTATTACATCACAAATCAGATGTTACCAAGTGCTTCATTAAATTCAAGTGCTTGATTGAAAACCTATTCTTATGTAAAATAAAAAAAAAATTATAAACTAACAATGAAGGTGAATATACCTCAAAGTCCTTCAAGCTTTCCTTGAAACATATGGGATTCTTCATCGTCCAATCTGTCTATATATGTTAGAACAAAATGGCATTTCTGAGCGAAAACATCACCATATTACTGAGACTAGTTTATCTCTTCTTACTTAGTTTCACCTTCCATCTAAGTATTGGGTTGATGATTTCTTAATAGCCACATATCTTATAAATCACTCCCTACACTTGTTCTTATAAATGAATCTTCTTATCTTAGGCTATATAAACAACAACCAAATTACTCCCTTCTCAAAACCTTTTGTTGCACTTGTTACCCCCATACTGCGTCCATTCCACACTCATAAGTTGCAATATTGTAGCAAAAATGTATTTTCTTAGGATATAATGTTAATTAAAAGGTTACTGTTGCTTCGATCCTTACACCAACCGTGTATACATCTCATATCTTGTGGTGTTTGATGAACTGAATTTTAATGATGCCTCCTTACTTGCTCAATTTGAATTTTAACAACTTCAGGTTTGTCTCTTCAAAACATTGGTTTTTCAATTAATCTTTCAATTCCTTCTAATACATGCCATCTTACACTACATCCCTCCCCTGCATTAGATAACATCACACCTGATTCTTCACTTTCCTCCATATCAGAGATTTACCTCATCATCACTACTAATTGGTTCATCCACACTAACTCTTGTGGTAGAGGTTGGAGGCGGCTTTTGCCGTGTCTGTGATGATTAAGGGTCTGATGTCGGTGCTGGAGGGGGATCAACCATTAGTAATGGTGGCATAGAACAAGGGTCAGAAGAATCTTCATCAGTAAAAGAGTCTTCAGAAGGTACTAGATTTTCATCATCAGGAGTCTCTTCGTCAGATGTATTGGTAAGGGGTTCATGGGTAAGGATTTTAGGAATAGTCTGGTGGGAATAAGTGGCAAGAAAAGACTGGATAGGGTTGGAAGGGTGGTTTGACTGGATCATAAGTTGATAAGGGTCTTGGGAGTCTTGAAATGGATCATCAGTGTCATGCTGTTTAGATTCAAAAGAATCAGATGATGAAGAGATGATAGAGGCTGGTGATCTGGTTTTTTTAGAAGTGGTTGGTACTGAGGTTTTCCCTTTATCTCTTTTGGAGAGAGGTTTGAAAAGTTTTTCAGTGTCTAGGTTTCCAAATAGTTGAGGTGTGGTAGGTGGATGTTGGGGGTTGTACGAAGGGGAATGTTTAGCCCAATAAGGTTCTGGATAATAGGAGGTCTTCCTAGTCTGTGGAGGTTCAAGAAATGGTAAAGGCTTAGATTTGGATTTGGCTAATTTAGCCTGAAGAGACTTGAGTTGTATTTTGAGAGACTGAATCTCGTGTTCCTTCTGAGGGTCGACATGTCTACCATTAGAAGCTTGAAGGAGTAAATACTCATGGATGGTGGAGATCCTTTGTTGAATTTCAACACATAGTTGTTCTAGATGAAGAATTCGAGAATCGACAGAGACAGTCATCTTTTTCATATTAGTCTGAACCAAGTCAACCTTAGATTCTATTCGATGAAGAACAGAATTTTAAGCAATGGCATTTTGACTTTGCCAATTAAGAACTGCTTCCGCTTGGGTGACTTGTTTAGGGCGGCCATCATCATCTACGCTTTGAGGGTTGTGGACTTGGGGAAGAGTACGAACCCTGTCTTTTACCTGTTCTTGTAAGGTAGGAAAATCATCATCATAAGGTCTTGTAGGTTGATACATGGAGATTGTGGGGACGTGTTCTGGAGAGGCCCAAGAGGGAGGAGTATATTTGACAAGATAGTCAAACTTTCCAGAGGGTTGTCCCAAAGTGTCAATTGTTCTATCTCCTTGATTGTATCTGGCTTTCAGCTTTTTACCAGAAGATTTCCTTTTTTGCTTAGGGGAGTCATCTTCAATATCTGGACTACAGCAATCTTCACAATTACAAGTGTCCCAAAAAACATGATTATCCTGAGCAAAAGAATAGACGGGGGACCGTCGTTAGAGAAAGATTCTACAAGTACTGGTAGAGGATCGTTAGCTGGTTGCACCATCGAGATGGAGGAGGAAAAGATGCCTGGTGGAGAAGTAGAAGATTCTCCTTTCTTAAAGATGATTTCAACAGTACCATCGGCCTTTTTGGTGAACTCGGGTTCTGTGGATTGGATAGGGACAGAGCTTTGATGCAGCTTTTCATAATTGTTAATCCAAGAAGAGGGGAGTAGCTTTAGTAAGTCCTCTTTCAGGATTTGGCGCGGGACATGAGTACAGGTGGCTCTTTGATTGGTATCAACAGTAATAAGCAAAGCATCATTGGTTACAGGGAGTACTAAATCAAAGGCATGATTTTGGACCCGGTAAGCCATTTGATAATGAAGAGTGGCTTGATAGGTGTCCAAAACTTGATCAGCACCAGTGATCTGTAGTTGGACTTTCAAAAAGTGATGAAGTTGAGGATCATCCAAAGCCATATTGAAGTTGGGATAAAAAGTGACAACTACTGTGCCACAATTGAGCGTAGTTTCAAGAGATCCAATGCATGGATGTTGATACTCTAGATATCTAGTATCTAGAAGAGCTAATCTAGCTGCAACAGGTAAACCTTTTCGGCCATGATAAGAGAAGGCTAGTCGGATAGCACCAAAATGAATATGGGTATATCCTTGGGAAATCCATTGGCCGGGAAATTCAGATGGAATTTCAAGAGTAACAAATTGTTCTCGAGAAGTAGCAGGAATCTTATGTTGGTCAAAAGAGGAGGCTTGAACATATTTTTTGGCCACACGAGAAGGTTGTTTGATGAGAGTTTTAATACTACGGATAACAGAAGGAGACTTTTTAGCAAAAGCATGGTAAGGATTGATAATATGAAGGTCTGTTTCAGAGATTTTTTGGGTATCATCTAAAAGGCTAACCTCATAGAGATAGTCAAGTTTGGTAGATGTAGACTGGCGAATGGAAGGGGAAGGGGGAAGATGGAAGGAGGAAGCAGAAGTCAGAAGAGAAGAGGAAGGTGGTGAAGATGGAGAAGAAGAGGTCATGGTCACTCCCAAACTAGAGAGGCTCTAATACCATAACTGTTAGATATATACTCTGACAGAGTGACTTAACACGGCCATTCTTTTGGGCACTCAACAGCTACTCACTGGAGTCATGTCTCATTGGATGATCAAAAGCTTCTAGTTTTTTAATGTAAATAAGAAAAAGGGGTTTGAAGAACAGAGAATTAGAAAAACAAGTTCTTTATTTAAGACGCTTCTCCTTCGAGGTGTCTACCCTCCCAAGGTTCTGCCTTTCAACATTACACACAGCCTCTATATATACTACATTTGAGGCTTTTGCATACATCACTCATTACATCATACTGAAGTACACTTAATTTGCTTACATCAGAAAGCACTGAAACACATTTAATAATATACCCTTATGATACAAACGACAAGCGAATCCAAACATCAACCGCCAATAGGTTCATGATCTGGAGAGAGATTCTGATCTGATAGGTTATCCTGATCTTGAGTAGTTTGGACTTGTAGGGCCAACACATAGTCATCATCAGCAACCATTTCCATCTTATGTGGTTCCAGAAGTGTTGGGATGCCTAAAATTATCTGCTTGAGTTTTTTGTTTTTGTACCGCATTTGCAGGTTATGGAGATGAGCAGAATATTGAGGGTCATACAAATCATAGTCAATTTCTTCATCATGGTCTGTTCCTTTAGGCCAAATTTCATCAAGAATAATGTTGTTCTTTAGGCACACTGTTTTTTTGCAAAGTCCTGAGTTCCTGAAGGTTGTCGAAGGGGTGCTCAGACAAGGAGTAAGGATGAGTTTTGTAGACGGTAACCTGTGGAAAACTCATAACCAGATTGTCTGTTAAAGCTTTGAAAGGCTTGTGGAATATGAAAATAGAGAACAAATGGGCAAAAGCCTGCTTAACAGACTTATTTTGAGATGCACTACGATGTACTTTAATCCAGCAAGGTTGAGGATGGGGCCATTTGGATTTTTCATTTTAGAGAAGGGAGATCCATTGTGTGGGGTTGTGGAACCAAGTGAGGAACTTCAAAGTATAGTACCAAGAGTCTGCTGGCCAAGAAGTACTGAGAAGGCTGGAAAGAAAGCAATCAGTGGGAAACTCAATGGCAATATGGTACAGGTGTCAGAAATACTATAGGAAGAAGTAGAGTTCTTTGGGGAACAATCCAGAGGGTTTGAAAGTGAAAAGATGAATGAAAGGATATTTAGGGTGGATGCCTAAGCTTTGGAAACAAAGGGAAGACATATTATAGTTAAGAAGAAGGTAGTCTTGGAGGCTAAACAGCTTGTCATTAGCCTGCAGGTCAAGAGTGTGGTTAAGAACCATTTCTTGAGCAAGAGGAGGTAGGTCATCAGTAGGAAAGTCTTGGCTGGGTGGAGGTAGGTTGGAAGAGGAGGCCATAAGAATCAGGGGAAAGAGTAATGTTTGTGGTTTGGGTGGTCTGGTGAGCATATCTGGGATCAAGTTCTTGGTGCCTTTTATGTGCTCGACGGTGAAGGTGTACTTGGAAAACCACTTTGCTAATCTCACAAGCTGGGGATGAGGAAGCATCTTGCGTTTGAACTGTAGCATTTTTGGAAAAGAGGAACAGTCCATGACGACTGTAAAGTGATAGGCTGCCAGGTGGAACTCAAATTTTTGGATGCCGTACTTTACAGCTAAGATTTCCTTGAAAGTGGAGTGGTAGTGGGTTTTTGACTCCTTGAATGACCCACTTTTGTATCCACATATGTGTCGGTGGCTATTTTTGTCCTCGAGGAGGACAGCACTCCAATACTTATCACTGGCATCAGTTTGGAGTATGCGCTGGCCTATGGATGGAATGACTAAAGCAGGCAGATTTTGTGTGGTTGTCTTTAATTTTCTGACAGCCTGAGTCTGCTTTTTTGTCCAAAAATCCGCATCTTTCTTAAGCATGAGCTGGAGTGGTCTTGTCATTTGTGCAACTCGAGGGATAAAATTTTTGAGATATTGGACAATGCCCAAAAACTGTTGAATTTGCTTTCTCGGAGATGCACTACGATGTACTTCAATCCAGCAAGGTTGGGGATGGGGCCATTTGGATTTTTTTGTTTTGGAGAAGGGAGATCCATTGTGTAGGGTTGTGGAACCAAGTAAGGAACATATACTCTATCCTTACCTTCTCGTATGGTTACTAGGTTCTAAACTAACTCTTTAAAACCAAAGCATTTTCCAGACTACTGTTTGTCCTACTCTACTAAGCATCCTCTGCAAGCTTTGTCTACCATTACCCTTCCCTTAGAACCCATAAACTACTCTCCAGTAGTAAAGAATACAAATTAGTGTGATGTTATGCAAACTGAATTCGATGCTCTCTTACATGATAAAACTTGGACTTCATGTCCATATACAACATCCAAGAAGGTGTTTAGGAACAAATGAGTATTCAAGATTAAACAAAAATATAATGGTTATGTTTATAAGTACAAAGCATGGCTTGTAGCTAAAGGTTTTGATCAAGAGGATGATAGTGACTTTCATAAGATTTTTAGCCCAATTATTAAACCAACAACTATTAGACTTGTTCTCACTATTGTTGTCCACCACAACTGGTCTATTCATCAGCTAGACATCTCAAATGTATTTCTTCATGGGTTTTTTTAAGAAGAGTTATTTATATAGCAACTTAATTAAGGGCTTTGAGGACAAACGAAATCCATATCATGTCTCTAAGCTTTAGAAATCCTTATATGGCTTAAAACAAGCTCCTAGAGCTTGGTTTATACGCCTCTCATAAGTTTTATTGGAGCTTGGTTTTGTTGGTTCTAATATGGACACATCCTTATTCTTTTTTAATCATTATAATATATGCATTCATGTGCTTGTATATATGAATGATATCATTGTCACAAGTAACTCTTCTCTTGATATTTCCTTGCTTATTTTTGTGTTGAGCAATAAAAAAAATCTTAGTCCGCTATCATTCTTCTTAAGCATTCAAGCAACAAGAATAGTTCCCAGTCTTCATCTTCATCAAGAAAAGTATGTGACTGATTTACTTCATTGCATTAAGTTGGTGGATGCCAAACATGTGTCTACTCCATGCAGTTTTGGTGGGAAGTTATTAAAGTTTTCAGGTGGCCCTCTTACTGACTCGACAGAATATCACTCCATGGTAGAAACTTTGCAATATCTCACCCTTACAAGACCTGACATCTCCTACAGTGTTAACCAACTTTGTCAATTCTTGCATTGTCCAACAACAGTCCACCTCACTATTGTTAAACAAATTTTAAGGCACCTAAAGGGCACCCTTTTTTTAAGTCTCCAATTCACCAAGGGTTCTCTGTAACTAAATGGCTTATGTGACTTGGGACGGTAGTCCTGATGATCACAAATCCACAACTGGATATGCCATCTATCTTGGACCCTACCTCATTTTATGGGCAACAAATAAGCAGCTTGTCGTGGACAAGTCCAATACTGATGCTGAATGTTGCTCTATGGCAATCATTTTCGCTGAACTTTACTGGCTACGTATGCTTTTTTATGAACTTTATATTCCACTCACCATAACTCCTTGTCTCTGGGTTGAAAACATTGGAACTCTAGCTTTATCCTCAAATCATGTGTTTCATGCTAGGACTAAACACATAGAAGTTAATTATCACTTCATACGTGAGAAGATTCTGAACATAGATTTACAAGCTGATTATATTTCTACTTATGATCAACCTTTAAAACATCTTCACCAAGGGTCTGTCTTCTTCACGATTCCTCCTATTTCAACACAAATTGATGCTTCGATCTCTCGCTATTCACTTGTAGGGGGTGTTAGACATAATATATACAAGCCTTGGGAAACACAGAAATTCAAGGAATGACATATTACTTTTCTTGTCTAGTTGACTGTTCAATATCTGATAGCTATAATATTTGATTATTTATATTTTTAAATTTTTATCTTATTAGTAAATACAAACATGTAAATATTCTTATAAATAACATGAATATATTTTATAAATTTTATAAAGAGCTTTCTTAATCCTTTTGAGTATCCAGAAGCACCCACGCAATTAATACAGAATTGAAAAAAAAAATAACATGATGTCTCCACTCTGGAGGGGTCCCATAGTTATAAAGGGCCGCACGTTGCCCTTACTTTAAATCTTAATACTGTCGGTTTCCAGTCGATATGGTTGACTTTGACATTCTCTTTATCTGTCTCTCCCTCTCATTTTTTTATGACAAGGAATTCCAACCGTAAATTTTCAAACGTATAATGAATGCATTGCCCAGCTCAATACAGGGGTGTCCTTGTCTTTTACAGTATATATCTATTAAATAATAAAATAGAGATTTTTATATATAATTACCATACTTTGTAGTCTCTAATATAGAGAAGTCATTATGTCATAAAACATTACTAAATTACTAATAATAATTTATTATTTATAACATATGATTTTTTATATCCATGATCTGTTGAGTAACTTATTCATAAATTTGCAATATCTATCCGCTTAGTTTTAAATTTATGATAAAAAAATATTTTATATGACTTGTATATTGGAAATTAAAATTATAAATATTTAGGCATAATCGATTCTTTTTCTTGTATATATTTTATTTCATAAGATTAAAAATGAATATTTTAAAATTTGTTACTTGGAAGATTTTACTTAAATACAATAAACACATCAAATAGATAAATAAGGTTGTTTTGTTTCTACAATAAATGATGAATTGGGAATATTTACAATAAACAATAAAGGAAAAATTTATAGCACTTAAAGAATAATTATTAATATTTACTTAATATGATAGAGAAAATGCTATAACATTTACTTACTACCATTAAGAAGGAGAGAGAAATAGAAAAAAATAAAAAATAATATTTTTTTTATTGTGTGATAATATTCTTACCATTTTTTTTATTAAATTTAAATAACCTTCTTTCTTCATCTTGAATTTGTGTTTTTTTTAATGAAGTGGGAATAAAAGTTAATTATTTATTATTTTGAAATCCCTAAATAATGATTTTGGTGTAGTTTATATTTTTTTGTATTGAAAGAAAACACTCAAGTATCCCAAGGGTTTGAGACCCATGAGATTTTGATTTTGATTTTTTTCCAAATATATACAATGATTATTATTTTTTATATAAATAGATGATATACATTTTAGTCAACAGCAACGTACCTTCCAAATCGAAGCATATTACTAATAATAAAAGTAACTAACTTTCATTATATTAGGCAATTTTCACGCTATAAAAAATAGTATTTAACAGAATGAGTGAATTAAAAAATTAAAAGTAATAATACAATAATATCCCATTTATTAATCTTTTTCTCTCTCTCTCTCTCTTTGAAGTCCATCTCCTTTCTAAGTAGGTCCTGCATATCTTCCTTGCAGAGTTTAAAGATTATTACGTATTTTCCAATTTTTGGAGCTTGGTGTAACCAAACTGGGCTTTTGTGTATATTTAAGCTCACAATTCAAAAATAAATGAAATCCCCACGAAATCGAGAAGTCATTAAGCCCATCAGTGGAATGATGATTCATCATCATCGTACACACAAACACACTAGCTTTGATACCCGCGCGATGCCAAAAGTGTTTTAAGTGAAATTTAATTTCAATTATTATGATAAAAACTTATAAATTAATTAGAAATGTTATATAACAAACCACTATGTGAGCATTGTCTTATTAATCCCAGGCCTTCTAAGAACTGATGATAAAGATTCATTACCTGAAAAAAAAAAAAAAAAACACATGGTGTTGTAATGATAAATGGACTTGAAGTCTTTCAACAGCTGGGCTCCTTGAATGGATTGGGAATTGGAATAGTTGCCATACTGCCTCATATGAACAAATGAATCTACAGTTTAGATACGTTTGTATTTCATCATTAGTCTTTTTTTTATAACCATTCTACATTGATCAACTCCTTTGCTAACATACTTAAAAAGATACTTGATAAGCATGGATTGACAACAAATTTCAACATTAATGTGTACATTGAGCCTTTGGATTTGCAGCGCCGCATGGACCATGCATCATAAATTTTGAAACTATTTCATAGCAAACAGGATCTTGATTCTTGTCAGGTATCTCAGCTGAAATAACAGAGTCAATATCCTCAGGTGAATGAAATTTGAATTCTGGAGCTAGCCAGACTAATAAATGAGTATGCGACAAGCCTTTTTTTTGGAACTCCACAGCGCAAACATCTAAAAAGAGAAGATGCAAGCAAAGAAGTAAAAATGATTGTTTGCAAAAGAAAAAAAAAAAGGAAACCTGAAATTTAAGAAATGTAATAGAAATACCAGCAATTGTTCGTCTAAAAGGTTTTCCGGACTTGATGAATGACATCATATCAATTAGCTTTGAATGAAATACCCTTGCGATGATGTTAGGCTTGTCCTCAGGCTGATAGTTTCTTGTTTTTTTAATTTCTCGATGAATTTCAGGCCAATTAACATTGCAGGTGAATGTGATAAAAAGATCAGGATTTCCATAACACCTATATATGGCCATAGCATCTTAGTAATTATTAATTATATACCGAGGGCTTCCAGTTAAAGAGGATGGAAGTACAATTTTCCCTGTAAATGATCCATCAACATCACCTCTAGCAATAGCATCATGTATTCCTTTGTAATGTTCACTTTTAAGATTTTCTTGGTTTGAACGTATAAAATCCAAATGATTCTCTTCGACATTAATGAATGCATCAACCAAAAATTGTTGGTACAATCGCCCACCTTTTATGAGAGTGCTTTCTTGTTTTTCTCTTTCATGAATGAGATAAGCATAATAGGCTCTTATCAAAACCTTTTGTCTTTTTTTGGGTGGCTACTGCTCTTGATGAGCCAATGAGACAGTTTGGAAAGCAAGCGAGGTATATATATAATATAATAATATAATTATAATGCGAGACAATTCAAAAGGCAATATAATATATATATATATATATATATATATATATATATATATATATATATATATATAGGGAAAGTCTAAAAGGCGTGGGAAAGCTACAGTGCTTTCCCCACGCGTTTTAGAGTTCTTTAATATATAAAACAAGATAAAGCAGATAAAGTAAAAAAAAGTATATAATGTTAAATTCTTAACAATCCAAATATAGAGAAAAATTAAAAACACCAACAAACTCGAGTAAAGTCGTCAAACCTTGCGACTTAGGTCATGAGATTAGGATAAACCTCTAGAAGGAAAGTAAAGAAAATAAGGAAGATCAACTTTCGATAAATATAATGTTGAATGATGAAATTGAAAATGAAAATTAGTGTAAAAAATTCAAAAAAAAACCGATGTCAACCCTAGTTATTATTTCAAACTCGTAAGTTAAGTCATGAGACCAAGATCACCATATCAAAAAAAATCACAAAGTCCAATTCCTAACAAATGCAATGTCGATGAATTAAATTAAAAAAAAAGTTCCATTTAAAAAAGGATCTAAAAAAAATAGCAATCAAAAGAATGAGAACCAAATCTGAAACAAAAACAAAATGGCAAGAATATTTTTTTTATAGAGTAGCACAAATCCTGATGAAATGAGAGAGCAAAAAGAAAGGAAAAGGAAAAAAAAAAAGGTGGTTGCACATACTTCCAATAGTGACGTGTCGTATCATTGTGAAGAGCTTGTTGCGCCACTTCCAATGCAATCATGGACGGTGATGTTACGTCACTAGAGGCAATTGCATGCACCTCTAGAGCTTAGTGGTCAAACTCTAAATGCACCATTCAAGTTTTTTATGCATGTTTACCCTAACCCACCATATTCATTTAAGTTTTAATTTTGGTCCCTTAACATTTTATTGTTTTACATCAATATAATTTTAATTTATTTAACAAAACTAAGAATTAATCAAGCGCTATAATTTCCCCTTGACACTATAAAAACCTCATATCTAGGCAACCAAAATAAACAATCAAGTCAAATCCTAAAAAAATCAATGTGAAATGATCAAATTAGAAAAGAAAAGTTAAGTGCTCGAAAAAAAAAATCTTCTCTTGATAGTGCAGATCAACCCTTGATGTTAGCAAATAAAAGAGACTTGATGTTTTTTTAAGCTTCAAATTTCATCCTCTTCTAAGCTTTAATTTTTTTAAATCAATGAAATTAATTTTTTTTGTCAAGCCAAACATAAATTGAGTGACGAAATATTTCCCCGATAATGAGAGGTCCCCATACATAGGCATAAAACAATTCACCAGGACCAATCCCAAATCAATGCAATGTTAAGGACCAAATTAAAAAAAAAAAGTAAGGGACCAAAGTGAAAAAATACTTAGGAACAAATAGAAAAAAGCTTTCACTTTGTGAATCCATAATGGAAGCTCTCACATGACACGGTGAAATATTGATGCTTTTTAGTTTTTTCTTTTTAATTTAATTTCAAACCGACCTAAAATAAAAGGCCATATTTAATAAATATCCCGTATTAAAGAACAATTCAATTTGAGCTTGGTGGCCTAATAAAAACTATTAGTTATGGTTTTAAGCAAAATGGAAGAACCAATGCTAGAATTTATGTAGGAATCAAATAATCTTAAATTTATTTGGAAAAAAATTATATTGTCTACACAATTTACTTAAGGTTACATAATCTATCTATATCTATATCTATATCTATATCTGGAACTAGAAACTTCAGATTTGAGGATGAATAAGAAAATAATTGATTCTTAGGGTGAAAACATTTAAAATTGAAAGGTATAATTAAAAACTTTTAAAATCTGAATTCTAAAAATAAAATCTTTTAAAGTTTGGGGGTTCCATGATACCTTAATCAACGTAGTCACATCCTATTTCATATACTATGAAAACTAAAGATAAAACAGTAGGGTATCAATAATTTTAAACAAGTAAGATCACTAAAATTATACATTTGTGTGGTCAGATTTAATGTCAAGATGGTGGTTAAACATGAATGATTTTTTTAGATTTTCTCAAATTAATGCATCATATTTACTTTTCTTTGATTAATTCAAGATTTATTTACCTTACTAAAATTATAAGTAGCCTTTTGCTTTTTTTGTTCTATAGCATGCCATCATGATGTTAGATTTTTCCTCTGTATTTGTATAAACTCTCTCATTTCTTTCAACTACTTGATCTAATTTTTTTTTTTATCGAATCATAAGTTAGTCAAATCACTTCTTGCAAAAAAAGAATCTTAGTTAAAATTAGTTTTAACTTCTTAATTAATAATAATTAAGAAGATGCATATTTATTATAGTTGAGATATTTTTCACCCAAACAATAGGATATATGCTATTGTTAAAGTCAACTAAACATATGAATGAAACCACATGATCAATCTCTATCCTTGTTTATGATTCTCACTATAATGATCACACCACTACTTGTTGGATGTTATAATTGATATCAAATACAATGAAAATTACGTTAAAAAAAGTTTAACAAAGACATCATAGCTAATTATTTTTCAAAGTGAATAAAAAAATATAGTACTATTTTTAAGTAAAATGAGTGAATAAAGAAGTTATCATACAAATCAATAAATAATATTGTTTTTTGACACCTATTCATAATTGAAGAGACTCTAGCACCTATATTAAGACCAAAGCATAAGATACAATAATGAAATGTATGCATACCACCTTCCTAAAATTTTAGACAAAATTAAATTTTTTTACCATAACAAATCCCTTAATGAAATTTACAATCTTTTTTATTTTTCATGCGAATCAAACACCATACATAAATGATAACACTAATAGGTTTTTTGTTTTAAGATACTTATTAGAAAATAAACCTCGAATCTACTTTGAGACAATGTCTTGTCCAGAAGCTTCTTATTGGAAAGAGGCAATCAATAGTGAAATCGAATCCATTATGAATAATTATACATGGAAACTAGTGGATCTTCCTCCCGGAAGTAAACCATTAGGCTATAAATGGATCTTTAAAAGAAAGATGAAAGGTTATAGCACTATTGATCTTTAGATATATATTCACTTG
The DNA here is from genome assembly GCA_007827005.2 of Populus simonii. Lineage (NCBI taxonomy): Eukaryota > Viridiplantae > Streptophyta > Magnoliopsida > Malpighiales > Salicaceae > Populus > Populus simonii. Next base: position 43,364,007 of record CM017464.2, on the reverse strand, counting down.
TGTCAAGAATAACTTCCATATGAATGTTAATAGTCATTGCATCTATTAATAAACTTGAAATATATCAAATGGATGTAAAAACAACTTTTTTAAATGGTGACCTTGAAGAGAAGGTTTACATGGAACAACCCGAGGGGTTTGTTGTCAATGAACAAGAAAAAAAATCTAAAAGTCTGTCAAATCATTATATGGTTTGAAACAAACACCTAAATAATGGTATTGTTGTCAATGAACAAGAAAAAAAAGTCTATAAGTCTGTCAAATCATTATATGGTTTGAAACAAACACCTAAATAATGGTATGAAAATCTTAATAAGGTTATGTTTCCAAATTAATTCAAAATAAAAGAAGATGATAAAATGTGTTTATATAAAAAGCATAGATAAAGATTATGTCATTGTATATCTCTATGTGGACAATATGTTAATTCTAGGCAGCATTAATCACATGATCAAGTTTACTAAGAAAATATTAACTAACAAGTTGGACATAAAAGACTTAGGTGTTGCAGATGTCATACTAGGAATAAAAAATTTTAAGATATCTAATGGATTGATATTGTCTCAATCTTATTATGTTGAGAAAGTTCTCGAGAAATTTTATAACGATGACAATAGCACTGTCAAAACACCAATTGATATAAATATACATCTGTTATAGAGGTAAAAGAATAACCAATTGGAATATTCTCAAATGATTGAAAGCCTAATGTATGTTATGAACTGCACAAGGTATGATATTGCTTACTCAGTTAGTAAACTAAGTATATTTATAAAAAAATCCAAGTATGAATCATTAGAAAGTAATAAAAAAGGTACTGAAATATTTGAGGTACACCTTAAACCATGAACTATACTATATTGATCACCTAACAATGTTAGAAAGGGTATAATGATGCTATTTGGATATCTGACACTAAAGATTTAAAATACACAAGTTGATGTATCTTCACACTTTGTGGAGCAGCTATGTCATGGAAATCCTCCAAACAAACATGTATCGCTAGATCCACGATGTAATTAAATTTACTGCTCTTAATAAAGCTTAGAGGAAGCTGAATGGATTTGGAATTTCTTTATCTCTCTTATTATTCCAAATTAATTGCTAAATGGTCTCTAAAGTTGTCAATGCTCTGCCTTGAAGAATAAATTCTTACCCAATCCTAGCACTATGTTAAAAGGGAAAAAAGTGTCAAAGTTGATTGTTCATCTCCTATATGTATAACCATATAAGACGGCTTTATAACATAGTTTTATATGCATTTGAAGTTGTCTCTTTGTCCATGCAATCTAATCATCTATAGAGAAAACAATGATATGACTTGGTTAAAATATTTTGGTACCTCTAATTGGAAGATGAATTTCCTCAAATTTAGAACTAGGGATGGCTGCTGAGATGATATGCATGAAAGTTAGGCTTTTTAAGCATCTTATAATTTCTCATGTTCTTTCAATGTTTCACTTCAAAGATTTTAGAGATAAATATGAGATAAAATATTGTTTAGTTTTTTTAAAAAGAAAAAAAATCATCTCATAATTGTTTTTAAGTTAGAAAATTGTCAATATTACATATTCATATTGATATTTATTTCAATATTTTGAGTATTATTATTCATGTTCTTAACCTTATATCTACAAATATAAGTATTAGATAATTTATATTTATAGAAAACTTGTCTTATTTTTTTCATAAATATATTCATAATTAAGAATATTTTTTATAAATAATAATGAATGTTTTACCTTGTTATATATTATTCATGGTATGAAATATAAAAACAAGTAAATTTAATAGGATTTTTAATGAAAATAAATACAAGCACATATTATATGAAATTAGATAATATGGTTGATTTTTTTTTATTAATTTAGTTAAAAAATTATTATAATAAATATATTTGCTTTATGATCATTTTAATTTAAATAGTATAACAACATGTTTATTAACAATGCAATACTATAATTTATTACTATTTAACTATCTTGACACAATTCACTATAATAAAGTAATGTCATAACACATTTCTGGGTTATTCTCCAAATTCATATTTTTTTTCCAAAATAAAAATAAAATAATAGTAGCAAGAATACTGGTGTTTTGACAAAAACAAGTTGAGAGAATTTCAAATTTAGAAAAAAATCAAGCTGCAATTTTGGATGCAATCAGGAGCTTAATTGTATCCCATTCTTATTCAAAACTGAAGAGACAATGCAGATTCAATATCAAATTAAATCATTATTGGACGAATCTGTATAAAAAATAAGCTTGGAGACATAATTAGATTTTTAATAAGCCAATTTGATTTAATCATGAGCCAAATTAAAGTTTAATTATGTTTAAGAATTAATTTGGGTCCAATTGAAGGATTTAATTAGGTGCAAGGACTTAATTATACTTTAAATGGGTCAAATAAATTTTATTAAGGGCTTAATTAGTGAAAAATAAAGTTTAGGAGCCCAATTTGGGCTTAATTGAGAAGATTAGAATTTTAGAAGACCAAACTTAATTTTTACAAAGTCAATTAGTTCAAATCAGGAGTAAAATCACAAGAAAATTCAAGTTTTAGGGGTTAATTAAGGGTTAAATTGAAGAAATTCGCAACCAATGACCATTTTGCAAAAGATGCCGAATTATGGGGACTCAATTGATTGAAATCAGGGGTGAAATTGAAAATAATTAAAAGTTTAATGGTCAATTATGGGCTAAATTGAAGAAATCCAAAACTAAAGACCAAAATGAAAAACATGTTGAAATCCAGGGCTGAAATTGAAGTTCGATAGAGGCAAAATTGCATAAAATTGAAAGTTTAGGGTTAATTAGAAGTGCAATTGAAAGAAATTAAAAGACAGAAGATCAAATTGAGCTTTTGTCAAATCCCTAAATTAAAACCCTAAAATCTAAAATGAATCCATTTCATTTAAATGAAACAACACATTTTGACCAAAATGGCATCGTTTTGACCCAAACAGTAAAAAAAAAAAAAAAGACAGGCCAGACGACGCGTCGTGTGAAACTTTTCATCTTCTTCATCATTGGTTTTGCTCGAACACTGCTCGAGTGGTTGTCTTTTCAAGGCATTTAATGTTTTATCTCTCTATCAAATTTGACAAAACTTGCACGCAAACAATGGCCTGACATCTGACTACACCTTAGTATGGTCTTTTATGGCTGATAGACACTAGAGGTGCGCATAAAAAACAATTAAACCAAGAAAATCAGAAAAAAAAAATAACCAAAAACACTGAATCATGAAAAAAAACTGATTAGAAAAATTAAAAAACAATTCAGTTCGGTTCGATTTCAGTTTTAAAAAGCTTAAACCGAATAAACCGGTCTAAACTGGTTTAAATAGAAATAAAAAAACTGGTGGTACCTTTCCCCCATCTAATTTCTAGTTTCTTCTTTTAACCCTAGCAAACCCAACCACCCCCCGCCCCTTTACCCCCTCTTGTTCAATCTATAGATCAAATCTTCATCTTTCAATCTTTCTGTCTCTTTCTTTAAATCAGACTAACATATACAGCCACTCATTATTAGATGCACGAGTTCTTTACGAGGTTACTGGTTTGTTATAGTATGCTGCGACTACTGTCATGGATGTTGTGAGAATTATTTTTTCCAAATCGTCGTCTGACACTTGTCCTTTCTAGCTTTTTTATTTTCAATTTTAGAAAAACCTGCTCGATATGCTTGGCAAAGATGAAATCGGTTTTTCCTTTTAATTAACCAAACCAAAATTGGTCGGTTTGAACCGATTTTGGCTCAATTTCGGTTTTGATTTTTTTAAAAAATATAAATTGGTTTGGTTATTTTTTTAGGTGAAAACTGGACCGAACTGAAAAAGTTCACCCCTAATAGACACCATAACTGCTTCGGCACTACCCCAAAGTGGCCAACCCAACCAGCCCTTCTGCAAAAACTTTTTCAGGCCATAATGACAACTTTAAGCCAATGGTTGTGATCTTTTCAGGTCAAATCAAGGGTCATGATTTGACACCATTAAAGACAAAATATCTATCTTCCATCTCCTATGAATAGGAGTGGATTCCATGGCTAGAAGAGAGAGAAATCAATGTACAAAGTTGGCAAAAAAATCATCTATTCCCGTTTGTTTCTACAATTTTACTCTCTCCCCCCCCCCGGCTATGATCTCAACTACTTCCCCTTCTTCTTTTCTGCATCCTCAGCCACTACAATCTTAGCACCACTGTGAGGCGTCGACATGACCACCAGCTGTCCACCCTTACGTCAAGAGTGGCCACTACAAACTCCTTTCTCTCCACCACAGATTTTATTCCAACAACTAGCTCTACCACTAATCGTCAGTGTCTCCACCAACAGTTCTACCACTAGTCAACAATAGGAACAACCAACCTCCTTTTCTATACCAGGTAATCCCCTTTTCTCTTCTTCTCTTTCTTCTTCTTTCCTTGCCAACATCAGTCATGCAAGCAGAACAAGAATTCATCCTACATGCATGAAACAAATTCATTAACTTATAAGCTGGGTTGGACCCGTTTCGGCCCAACCTAGATGGCTAGGTCGGGTCCAGCCTAGCACATAAAAATAAAAGTCAGGTCTGTTAGGTCGTTGTAGGCCTAACCCAACCTGACTGGGTATGGCCTAGATGGTTAGGCCAGGCCAGCACATAAAAAAAAAGGCCAGGTCTGTTGGGTTTTTATCGGCCTAGCCCAACCCAGGTAGGTCTAGCCTAGATGGTTGGGCCAGCCCATCTCATACAAAAAAAAGAGTAGGTTTGTTGGGCCGTTGTCGGCCTAACCCAACCCAATATATTTAACAATATATTTAATAATATAATAATATAAAAAAAACTTCAAATTTTTAAAAGGGTATTTGTGGGTCCTTCACATATTTTTCTCAATAATTTTGTATAATATCGAGCTATAGACTTACATTGTAAGATACAAATCCAATATTAAAAAAATAACTGGTTTTCCCTGAAATTTCAGAAAACCAAAAATTTCAAAAACTCAAAAAAAAAAAATTTCATTAAAAAAATGTTTTGTTTTCACATATAGTCAAATCCTAAAAGTTTTCCAAGTATATTTTCTAAAAGATAAAAATCACAACATTTTTATCATGTTTTGTTAAAAAAAAAAAAACAGATATCATAACCAATTTATAATTATCCATTAGGGTTTGACCAAAATACAAAAAACTTATAACAATTATTTTGTTTATAATGTTAGAAATTAATTATATTTAGAAAATAAATGAGATGCTATAATTTGGACTTTAGAATGGTTAGGATTTCACTCAATAATGTAGAGTCTCTCTCACGAAAGGAGATTTGCCTTGGACCTAAGAAAAAGACCAATGGATAGAAACACAACCTAGAAAAACAATCAAACAACAATACAACTTATCTTATATAGAGTGCACTGAGGGTGATGTGCCTCTCTTTGCATAACCAATTTATTATCTAGACTCTCGCAAACCATAAGTTTTCTAGTAACTATAGGTGGCGACTCCTAAACTTTATAATTATAACTTTATGATTATACCTAAAACTATTTTCTTTCCAAATACCTTTTAGGAGGTCAGCCTGCCATTCAACGTTACCAAACGACAAGTACAACACATCCAAAAATCAAAATATATAATAACACATCACAATAAAATATGTACCCAACAAACTTTAATTTGTAGAAATTGACTTGATATATTAGGATTATACTTCAGTTTTGCCCTTTAATTTTTAGTGTTTAAATTTTAGGTATAATAATGAGAAATAAAGTTATCATAAATGTTGGGATTATAAGTATGAATTTTTTTTAATATAAATTTTCAGATCCTATGGTTATTTTGTTTTGTTAACTAAGTTCTCATAAACTTAGTAAAACTGTACTAGAAAAGAAACATGGTATTTTTTATATTTATATTAAAGTTCATTTTTTTGAAGGGGAATTAACTCAATTAAGTTCATTTTTTTCATCTAATAAATTGTTCAGTGTCTTATTACTATTTGAGGACAAAAATAATATAAACATTAGAAACAAAAATATATTTAGTTAAAAAGATAGATAAAAATATAAAAATAAATGTTTTTGAAATAATTTTGAATTGAATTTTTGTACTTTCAAAACAGAAGGTATAGAGAGGACATGTATTTAGAGAAAATATTTATTATTTTTTTATCCCTAAATATCATTGTAAAAAACTTTTAGTTTCAAAATTATTCAATTAAGACATGTAATGATAAAAGTGGTTATTATCGTAGTTTTAAAACTCGATCTAATGGTCGATCCGGGGTAAGTTCTAAGTCACGAGTCGGGAGAGTCAACCCGAGTTAATCCTATTTTTTTTAAAAGGATCAAAACAAAGTCGTTTTGACAAAAAAAAATTCATTAAAAGTCAATGGGTTTTTAAACAGGTTTTACCATGAGTCGACTGGATCGTGGATCAACCTAGGTTTTTTACTGGGTTAGGTTAGGTTAATCCTTCCTCTATTTTTCTTAAACCCGAATTGGTTTAAGTCCCGAGTTGACCCGCTGAGCCGGGCCAATCCGAGTCTTATAACTATGGCTATTATACTATTATTAATTTCAAAACTCAATATAAACTAAAGTAAAAAAAAAAAATATTTAATTATTTTTTAAAATATGTAAATTTTATAGTAAGATTGTCATATTAAAGGTAAAATTAATTTTTTTATATATTTTATGTTTTCTTATCCATTATCAACCAAACATGATAAATATATTGTTACTCTATCTTATACACTACCATCAAATATAATTTTATCTTATCTTCTTTATCTTCAACGTTTACGTCTTATCTATCTTTAAATAATAATCAAATATTACCTAAATAATACACACTATTTACATTTATCCTTTTTTTTCTTCCCAAATCTCAACCAAACACAATCTATCTTTTGAGATTTCAATCCCTAATTCTCCTGACGAATCGGATATCAGCAAAAGAAGATAAACCTTTTGACCAAGCAACAAAGGAATGGGAAATCTACCATAGAAGGAATGGGAACTCCATTTTGGGGCCGATTCTTTACTTCCTACATCCCATTAACAGCAAAATATCTAGTGCTGCCAAAACATTAAGTGCTTGTCAGACTTGACCTTGCACGTGTAAAAACGTTAAAGTTAGTGGGGTACTTTGTCGTAAGTGTCAGGGGTACTGGTGTACTTATCCAAATCTTAGAAGCAGCTCTTGTAATCATCGGCCAAGCGTGTGGAGGCCAAGGAAAATCCATGGAGGCATACGCGTTCCTGCCAGAAAAATTGATACTTCCAGAGTGAGTTTAACTATTGACAGGTTAAACAAGGGCATTAAGGCAGGAAAATTGATGGAGGCAGGAAATTCCCTTTTAATACTTTTTTTTTTCCCTTCAAAAACCCGAGTCATAAAAACAAAAACTAAAAACAAATACATTTTAGAGGTTATATTTAAATAATATTATATTTAAATAATAATATATTTAATAATAAATAATATTATATTTATTATTCAAATATAATATATTCTTATTTAAAAAACTAGAAAGTATTACTGTTATGCATTTTTAGTTTTTTTAATTTATACTAAGTTTAAAAAATACATTTTAGAGGTTTTTCATAATTTCTTTACAAGTTTTTTTTTCAAATGAAAAAAAAAACATTAAAAATAAAATTTCTTATATATAACCATGTAAAGCCATTATAGCTGTCTAAATTGGCTTTAACAACGATACAATCCTTGGTGATGTGAGTATGCAACACACTGTGACAAAATAAAAACTCTTTCACTTTGTGAGAATGACGCGCAAAAGTTAGGGTTAGTGTAGTCTCGCACACATTAAACCTAAGATTTTTGTGATGGGGAGTTTGTGAACAAGAAGACTAAGACTCAGAAGAAGATTGATGGAGATAGCCATGTTTATAACTTGGATATGTTCTTGAGTGTTGACTCATTTAGAGAGTTGGAGTATGATACCTACTTGACATGTTGTTTTATACAATTTCTTTCCGAATTAGAAATTATCTTTGTATATCTAGCGTTGTGGGTTGACTTTGTTATTAGTTGTACTGAAAAGAACAAAGCTGTTCATGTATAGCTATAACAACATTGTTGAACAATTGCACTTATTGTGAGAGTTGTTGAATACCCAAGGGAGCTAAAGTCCATATAGTAAGGAGATTAATCACTCTTTTATGCATTGGAGTCTTGTTAACCATAAAAAAGTTTTTGTAGAAATTGAAAGGGAATGAACAAGTTTTTTGTTTAGGTCTTAACAAACAACGCCACTAATGAAGACATGAAAAAACTTCAAAGAAAAATATTGAATTTTCCTAGCTGATGAGTTCTGGGCTTAGGTTGTACTTGTAAAATAAGTCTCTCATGGAACAAGAAACACTCCAATGCTTAAGTTATTTTTTAAGCTTTTTTTTAAGTGATAAGCAAGTAAAAACTCAAGAAAATCAAAATGATAATTTTTGTTTATAGAGAAAAAAATATATGTTCTCTGTCTCGTTAAATGTGTTTTCTATGTAATAAAATAGTGTTAAGTGTAATGTAGTATAATTCAAATGAATCCTCTCTCTCTCTCAAAACCTCATAATATATAGCTTAGAAAAAATATGAAAAATATCTAAAAACAATATCCGGAAAAATACAAGTAAAAAGCACTATTCATGAATAGCACTACACATATTAATATTCATGAATACTGCCATGCATATTACTATTCATAAATAGTAAAATAAGGAATCTAGATGAGCAAAAGTTATAAATAGTAAAATAAGGAATCTAGATGAGCAAAAAATAACTTGATTATATCGGAGCTCTAGCTCTGTTGAGTCTCAATAAACTTCATGAAACTTAATTAAATTTATTAGGAGAAGATAGAGAAAGAAATGAGAGAGATAGATAAGAGGATAGCTCGGTTAGGTTGTGGTCCAACCAAGCTTGAGGTGAAGCTTGGTTGGGCCACCCAACAAAGCTATTTGTTTGATTATAATAAGAGACATAAATTTTTGAAATTTTATTTTAAGATGGGTGTATCTCTTGAACTTTCTTGATCACTAAAAAAATCCTTTTAAAAAGTTGGTTTTTATTTTTAACCGAAGGTTAGTTGTAAGCAAAAATAAACCTGAATAAGATAAAAAAAAAGAAGATAAAAACTATATTTAGTAAATATTAAAAGATATATAACTTTGTGGTTCTATTTATTCAGAGCAAAAATATTGCTGCGAAGATCCTCAGGTCCTCTTCAATCCTTGCAGGCTTACAAATCTTTTATATATATATATATATATACACACTCTTTGGAATGGAAAATAGATATGCTGCCATTATTATAATTCATGCCAAATTTCAAAAAAAAAAATTATGGCAATTTATAAGGAAAAAAAGAAAGGGTGGTTTCTTTTTTTAGTTTTTACAAACTGTTTGAAAGTGTTGAAATTGTTTTTTTTTAAGTATTATTTATTTAAAAATATATTAAAATAATATTTTATTTATTTATTTTTGAAATCCACGTATTAAAATAATTTAATTTTTTTTCAAAAAATTCATGAAAAATCAGTAATAGAACTTAAAAAAAATAAAATTATAGAAAGTAGAAATTAAAGATAACCGAGATATCCTCTTCACCTCTCTAAGTAATGCGTGTCTATATAGCAGGGTGCCAGGGTCCCTTTTTACTCTGCGTCTCTCTTGCTTAAGAAAGAGAAGTGACTCCTGCTTTGTATCAGAGACAGGGAGAAGGGGAGGGAGAAGAGACTTCGAGATCTAAGTCAAGACCTACCCTGTTCGTTTGGTTAAAACTCGAAACTTGAGGGCCCTTTGCTTGTCAAGAGGGTCTTCTTTTTCAGCTTCCGTTTCTTTCTACTTCTGGTAACAATTCCCATTGTTGTTTTCTATTATCATATCCCAAGGTTCTTCTCCTTTTATTTTTTCTTGGTTGATATGTATTGATCTCATTTCTTGCTTCTGTTGGGATTTCTTTTCTTTATTGCATGATTGGAATGGCGTGTTAAAGTTGAAAAAGATTTGATCTTTGTGAAGGTCATGTTTTGTTTTTTAATGATTTGATGTGTTGTTTTTTTATGATGGTTTTATCTATCGGATTTACTTGTAAATGTGTGATTTTGATATCTTTATTTCATGCAAGTGTTCTTTGATTGTTGTTACTGTTGTGTTATGGATTTTGCGTTGTATATGAGTGGTGATTTTATCTGGGTTTGCTTTGGTTTTTACTTGAATGATAAGTTCGATATGATTCATATATTTACTTAATTTTGATCTTTTTTTTAGTAAAACAAATGGATTTGGACTTGCTTGACGCCTTGATCTTGTTGTAAAATGGGTTTTCTTGATTCATATTCTCAACATGTGCTTGTTTGTACATCAGGATTGTTCATTTGTAAGGTTGATCTTTGTTAAGAGCAATGGGTGTTGAGGTTGTGGCACCTGAGAAGGTTCAGGCCCTTATTGACAGTGTTAGTGAAGTAGATGAAACAATTCTGCATGAAAAGGAAAACGTGAAACTGGATGAGGTATCAGGGCTTACCGAGCCCATACAATTTGGTTCACATGGGGAGGAGCCAGTTAGAGCAGAAGGAAATGATGCTACAGATGCAAACTTGCCGAAGGATGCCGTTGACGAGTGGCCTGCTCCTAAGCAGATCCATTCCTTTTACTTTGTAACGTACCGGCAATACGATGATCCAAAAATAAAATCCAAAATTGATCAGGCTGATAAGGAGATTCAGAAGAGGAATCTGTCCCGGTTTGAGATTACAGAAGAATTAAAAGCTAAAAGGGTATGTTGGAAGCTTATTGTTTTTACTAGATATGCTATTTGCCACGTCTCAGCTGTTCTGGAAAACTATAAATTACTAGAAAGTTATGGGTTTTAAGAATGTTTGTGAATTATCATGATTGGTCCGAATAATTCCATAGCAGCACGCAGAAATAATGCAGGTAATCAGCTCTTTTTGTTCATTTTCATCACATTTATTTTGCTCAACAGGGTTGTTAAAATAATCCAACTGGAACTTTTTTTAAAAGGAAAGAAATTGCAAGTTATGAGCCCAAGACAAATATGATAAATCTTTTGATGTGAAATTGGGGAAATCCTGATCTGAACATGTGTTTGGCGAGGGTAGTTTCTCCTTAGGATGAAAGACCCGTGCAGAACTTACTTTTCATAGTGAACATTTGATTTTGGAAATAGCTTGATTTCAAAGAGAATTTCTTTATGAAAAGCAGGAACGATAGGTACAAGGCAAAATAAAAGTATAAGCAGGGATGATAGGTATAGGGCAAAATAAAAGTGCCATTTATGTATTTAGTTTTACCTGCAATTTCCCAAGTCAACAAGAAGAAATAAATCTCCTGTCTTCCTTTTGTATTAGTCTCTCTTTGTGTCCCCTTTTAAATGAACTTAACAGAACATTTACATGTTTCTTTTCTAAAGAGAGGAAAGCTCATTTCTATGGTAAGTTGTTTAAGTTTTTAGTATCATTCACCTTTGAATGATGAAGTTTAGAAATGAGGATCTTAATGCTACTGATTGGCCTTATTAGTGTTTCAGTTTTAAACCATGTATGTCAATGGATGGAATCAGGCACGTGTCTGATAAATGTGCATAGCAACATTTTTTGGTACATTGCAAATATTAGAATTATGTATTGATGTCTGTGAAAATACCATTGCAATAATGTTAATGACAAAGAAAGTCTTCCTTTTACACCTGCTGTGCCAATTCAATGGCACAGTATTTAAAACCTTTAAAGTTTTTCACTAGTAATTACAAATTGTTCTGGAATGGTGTTTGATAACTCTGTACAAAGATTTTTAGCTTTGAAATCACTAAATTTTGAGGGTCCCTATAGTTAATATTTATATTTCTGCTTTCAGATTTATAATATATTCTCTTTTTTTTTCCTGATATTTTAACTATGAGCTTGGTTGTTATGCTGTAGCTATTGACCTTACTGGAAGCAATTACTCTAACTTTTATTCTCTTCCTTTGTTTTCATTCTAGTTGCACACAAACTCCATTAACACATTCTCATGGTACTCTTTGAAACTAAGATTTCTGGTTATGAAGAAATTTATCATATGATACAATTAGCTAGCAACCATTGTGATGAAAACTTAACCATGGAGGTGTCCTAGCTCAAGTTCCAGAAATGACTATCTTCTATTGAGTTAAAGAAACAACAAAACTTTAGAATTATTTGCTCTTAAAATGTAGATTCCAAAGAGTCCATTATTTACATAGCATGCTGTTCCATTATATGCTACCATATGCTTAGCACATTTCAGAGTTCACATTTTTTGAAAAAGATTGCACCAATCTAGTTCCAATGAAATTCTACTTGTTTTTCACCTCCAATGAAACTCTACTTATTTTTTACTTGTTCTTCTGCAGGCGAAACGGGCAGAGTTGGTGAACCAGGTAAGGACCCTGAAGAATGAGGGTCGACAGTATAAATCGATGTTTGATGAGAAAAAAAAGAAAATAGAACCTTTGCAGCAGGCACTGGGCAAGCTGCGTGACACAAATAGTGCTGGTCGAGGTGGTTTATGTTCATCCGAGGAAGAGCTTAATGATCTTGTATGTTCTTAGCTGCTAGCTTTGCATGCACATTGGGACTTGCCAGTTTGTTTTGGTGCATTAGCAAGTGTGATATTGCATTTTTTAAGTTTTTGTATTGGTATGGTGATTTCAGATCTACAGTTTGCAATACCGCATACAACATGAGAGCATCCCATTGACAGAGGAGAAGCAAATACTTAGAGAAATCAAACAGTTTGAGGGGACAAGGGAAAAAGTAATTGCTAATGCTGCTATGAGAGCAAAGATTCAGGATTCAATGGGTCAGAAAGAAGCCATTCAAGACCAGGTCAAAGTAAGCGAACTGTTTCTGAAATATCATGAGTTGGAAGTTTGTAGTTTCACCAACTTTACTTTCTGTGCCTGTATGGTTGTTATTTTCATGGATGTAACAGTAATTTACTTTATTTCGATTATTGTAGCTTATAGGCGTTGACTTGGATGGTGTAAGGAAGGAACAACAAGTACTTTGGGGAAAAGTTGACGGCCTAGATGGGAAAGTGAAGGCATTGGATGCTGAAATTAAGACTTTACAGGATGAGTTGACAGCTGTGACCCAGAAGAGGGACAAAGCATATGAAACTATTCAGGAACTTCGGAAACAGCGTGATGAGGCAGTATGTTTATTAATTCCAATAATTATTTTTTAAAAAAGGAGCTGTCTGTGTGAGTGTGTAGGCATGCGCTAATCAAAAGCTTTGTACCACTTTTAGTCCTTAATTTTTACCCTCAACAGATTCTACTTCCATCTACTACTTCAAGGTTAGTTTTGCCAGAAATATGTTGTCTGAAAAAGCAAACTACAAAGCAAGCATGCTCCGATATGCTGTGAAAATGTTGAGGTCCAAAAGGATGGTGTTTCAAAAGGATGGTGTTTCAGAGGTGTAGCTGGAGTCTACCTTGAAAAGCATTTTTTGACACCATAATTTAGTGAGATTATTGGTTGCATGGGAGCCTGTATTGACAATCAATTCATAACCAAATTGATGTGGTAGACTTGACGGTTTTACTTTTGCACTGTGAGGCTGTTGTTGAATTTCATATTATTCCTTTGTGCATACCTTGCAGTGCCTCCTGGAGGACTGTATTTCTTACGAACCTCTCTTGAATCTTTGCTTTAGAATGAGTAGTTTTAGAAAAGCTTAAACTAACAAGCTGTATTGGATCCTCCCTCCTTCCCCTCCCCTTTCCTTTTGACATTGTTGAATTTGGCTTCTTTTTTTATTATTGGCTGTAGAATAGTTATTCAATCATTTTGCTAGCTTTTTCTATTACATTTTTGATTAAGCTTGTGAGTTGTTTTCTTGGACATAACTTTAATAATCTTTCATGACTTCAACAGAATGCGAACTTTTACCAATGCCGTATGCTCTTGACCAAAGCCAAAGAACTTGCTGCTAGGAAAGATGTACAGGCTCTTGAAGAACTTGCACATGCTGAGGTTTGCTAGACAAATACTATCTGGTGATAGGAACAGCAATATTTTAATTATTGCTGCTACATTCTAATATTTTTCTTTAATATCCATAATTAGGTTGAAAATTTTATGTCCCTCTGGAGCCATAACAAAGCTTTTAGGGATGATTACGAGAAAAGAATTTTGCCCTCCCTTGACCGCCGACAAATGAGCAAGGATGGACGAATTAGGAACCCTGATGAGAAGCCATTGGTGATATTGGAGATGCCGAAACTTTCTGAACCAGAGCCAGTGGTAAAAGCTATTGCAAAGCGACCGAAAGAAGATCCAAAACCCACTTCTCAAAAAGATGCTCTACCCCTCCAAAAGGTCCAGAAGGAAACTACTATGACAGAATTGAAGACGACTTCAGAGCACTCTGACATCATTGACAAGGAGGTCCCTGGGCTGGAAAATCTGCAAAAGAATCCTTATGCAGAAAAGGAAGTTGATGAAGCGAAATTAAAGGAGATGAAAAGAGAAGAGGAAATAGCAAAAGCTAAGCAAGCCATGGAAAGGAAGAAGAAGCTGGCTGAGAAAGCTGCTGCAAAAGCAGCTGCAAGAGCTCAAAAGGATGCTGAGAAAAAGCTCAAGGTTTTGGTTTATTTATTTATTAATTTCTGCCTTTGCTTGGTTTACTATTTGTATTTAGAAACTCAAAATACTCTTTGATGCACTTCAGGAACGAGAAAAGAAATTAAAGAAGAAGGCTGCAGCTACTGAGCCTGAGGAAACTGTCGAAGCAGTTGCAGAGGCAGAACCTGAAATGGATGAAGTGAATGATGAGGTTCCTGTTCCAGTGAAGGAAAAAGTTCGGAAAGAGAATACTGTTAGGCCTAGGAATCGTCCAAGAGGCCCGGGTTCACTTCCCAAAGTCATCCCGAGGAGGAAAAAGTCAACAAACTATTGGATATGGGCTGCTCCTGCTGCTTTAGTAGTTCTTTTGTTTCTAGCGCTCGGGTACTACTACTATCTTCTCTGAAGAGTTAAAACTAGGGTTAAGTAGAAGAGTTATGGACAGTTTTCTGCTTGATGAGCATGTGAGTGGCAAGCTCTGTTTTAGCAGAATTAATCCTTTTATGTTCTTTCATCCTGTCGATGGATGGACTCCAAACTCATAATGTTGTTGGTAGCTCGGTCAGTTTAAAGGTTTAGACACAGAGCTAAATACATTTGTTTTGTTTTATGCTGTTATTATTATTTTTTCTCAAATTTTGGCTTCAGTTAAATTTCATAAATGTTGAAAGCGCTTGCTTGGGGAGGGGAGGATCATATTCAGCATATAGTTTTTGTTAAGCTCTTTTACTTTCATGGATAGAATTATTCATGGAAGGAAATGAGAAGGCTAGACTACTAGCCTGTGGACCTTAAACAGAAATTTCAGGTGAGAAGACTCGAAGAGATCAACAATCAGGACGCTGAAAGCTACTTGCTTGGCGAGTCGAGATATGTACATCTCAGATTTGAGTTCACAGCTCCAACATTGAGCTGGAAGCATTTGCAAGGTTCTAGGCTAAGTGTGTGATTTTGTGTGTGTATTTTCTTTTGAGGATTTTAAGCATTCAGTGGATTTTTGATAAGCACAGTAAAGGGAGGTTGAATGGGTTAATGGGCCTTTGAGTTTTCTAGTGAGAAGACTCATTCTCCGGGAGTGAATGCAAGTGTCACCTTGTCAAAGGCTTGCTTCACAGTCACTTTGTCAATTTAACTTCTGTGATTGGCATTCAACGTTTCCTCACAAGCAAAAAAGGGAGTTGTTATCTAAAAATAATTGTGTCAGTATCAGATTTCCGAACAAATATTTGTTCAAAACGGACTTGATATACAGATCATTGTACAAATTTCGTCCGCAGAAGGAGCAACTAATAGTTGTATCGACTGATTTGCTCTATAGTGAGAAGGCATCAACTTTCTTATTCAAACAGAAAACTTGGTCAGTACTAATGCAGGAAGCAAGTTGTTTTTTAATTTGCCGGAACACGTAAATTTCATATGCACTCTTTTGCTTATCTTTTTTTCACTACATAAACGATCGCTGATGGATGGGTTTTCTGTTTGCTGCTGTTCTCTAGAGGCACTGGTTAGATCTGCAGCCCTCTGAAGTTGCGCAACTTCAAGTTCTAAAGTGGTAGTGGCATCATGAAATTTCCCCCGTCTCGTAGAAACAAGAGTGGAAGACTTCAGCTAGTTCATGCAATTTGGAGCCGACATATGATTTGTATTTGAATGGAATGACGGGGAGATTGTGTGTATGCTATGAACTATGAAGAGTTCACATGTCGATTAAGAACAAGTTTTCTTTCTAAATAGTATTTAAGAGTATACCTCACATAAATCTATTGCATTCAGAATAAAATAAATTTAAGTGAAAAAAGTCATATAATAAAATTTGTTGTGGAGCTTTTTTAAAGAAAAAAAAAAAAATTTCAATTGTATTGGTAGGATTTATAAGGAAATATAATAGGATATAAACTTATTTGGAATAAAAACTTGAAAAGTAAACTTGTATACAATCTGCCAATTCACATCCTTGCTGATATACAATTGACACTCCAAATTCCAATCAACAAAATCATTCAGCGCGAGTTCCTTAGCAAATTCTGGCATGATTTTCTCTCGAGTCCTTAGTTTTCTCATCTTCACGTACGTCTCAAAGATACCCCCGCAGCAGGTTGCTTTTCTCTGGAGTTTATGTGATTTCGCCCAAGAACAACAGTCGGTATGTTATGAGTTCAAACCGTGCTCCTCGACGGCCTTGGCAGAAATAATAATGCCATAGCGAGTCGTCTAGACACCAAATTTAGCAATCCAAACATGTCAGCTGGGGTGGTAGGTTTTTTATAATGGCTTGCTTTGTTTATTTTGTCGTAATGATAGTGAATTTTTATGCAATAGGAAATATTGAAAATTCCTATTACGAAATTTGCAAGAGCCAGGACTCTTGAAACCAAAGAGTTAGAGATCTACTGAAGAAAAAAAAGAGCTACAATGATTACCGTCTACCACATTTTGATGAAGGCCTTCTTTAATTCTCTCGAGGATGTTTTGAATATCGAAGAATGTTCAAGGGCTACAAGTACTGTCAGGTAAAGATATATGCATTTTCCCCTATTCCAAGAAGTGAGATGTTCACCTTTTTTTTTTTTTTTTGCAATTTTGTTGATGAGTTCTAACAGTATCATGCCATGATATATGCGCTCCTTGGATGGTAATTTTCTAATTTCAAGTCTTTCTTCAGTGTCTCCAAGTTTTAAATTCTGTTTATCCTTGTTACAAATTATTTACCTGTTGAAATTAAGTGCGAGAGCCGTGAATGAAAGCTATGTTTCTAGATGTGTATGTGCGTGTAGTACTGAGCGATGCATGATCGATTTCGTTTATATTTTTAAGTTAGTCCTCGTATCAATCAATATCTTCGAGCTCCAGTTGCTCCTGGCTTTGAAACAATTAATCATGTTTGATAAGTCTTGGAGTGAAATCCATAACAGGAGCATACCAAAAATAAAATATATCTGTTCATGGGGAATTTGCTAGCTTTAGCAGATGCATTCAATGGAAACATTTCTTGCCAGAATGGGTTTGGCGGTGGTGATCTGTTACAGTAAAAAGCAGAATGTTTCAGGAACAGCATGCAAGATGTATTATTCAAATTGGAGACTCTCTGTCCAAGACGTTTCTAAGATGGATTATGAGTGCTCAGCTTGATATTTTATTGATATACTGCAATTTTACACGATAATCATTTACATATTCTAACTCCTGGATGAATAATACATCAACTCTTGTGCTGTTCCAGGATTCATTGATGGCAAAATACCATACATGCATGGTTTTCCCTGTCCTTTTCCCTTTCCCATACATGCTACTTACAAACTCAAACATGAAAACTCAAAACCTGAAAACCTTGGGCAAAAGTGAATATTAGTAGTCTGCCAAATGGGGAGGCGAGGCAGACAATGGAAACAGTTCATTCGAAAGATAGGAGGTGGGGAAAGTGAAATATCAAGCAAGAACAAGGAAAATAATGGCAAATGAAATTATCAATTATCAAACATCAATGTTCCCTCTGGTTTGAACTTTGAATTATGGTAACTACATACGTATGGATAAACGATCTCGAAGACCAGAGAATCACCTCCATACAGGCTTTCTTTATTGGTGGCACAAACTGATGATTTTGTATACTCAACTGGAGAACGATTTAAGTATAAAACATGCACCCACTAATTCCCTTTGTGAAAATAAAGCAAAAGAAAATACTGCCAAAACCATATAAACTAGTCTCTATTAATAGTAAAAAACTTCCATTTATTGTTAACTTCAACTGTGATGCCCAAGAACACTTGTGCTTTGTACCATTAAATACAATATTTAAGCATACCCACATGTTCCATACTGGCATCTAACCCCCGGAGCACACTTCTTGTTGCACTTTCCACAATGATTAACGTTGGAAATGATATTTGTACATCTTCCATTGCAGCAAGACTCTGCAAATTTGCACTTGTTACCACACATTCCACAGTTGTTCTTGTCTCCAAGAACATTCCGGCAATGTTTCTTGCAACAATAAAGTAGGCCCGTGCCCTTGTTAGCTGAAACGCCATTACATATGTTATTACGCTCAGCGTTGCATCGTGCACCTTTCTTTATCACACTTGCCAAGAACCGGCTTCTTGATCTGAAACCTTCTAGTGGGGTGTCAAGAACATACTCTTCGTCATCGTCTTCTATATCGGATGATAAGGTTATCTGAGTGTTCAAGGCTAGGAGGATGGAAAAGACTAGGGAGAGAATGGCTGCAAGCTTGAGTAAAGAACTGGCCATTCTCTCAAAAAGGTGGGAGTGTGTCTACAAGAGTGTCAGTAAGGGAGGTGGAGGGAGGGTATTTTATACTGTTAGCTTGTGATAAAAATATTCCATAATATAAGGAAAGTGATGCCTCAACGCTTTGTAAGGGCAACCGATCTAGTTCTTAAGCTATTAATTGAGTAGAATGATTAGTGATTCTTAATGGAACTCTAGATTCTCTTGTTTATTTATGCGATCAGATCAAATCATGTTTTTAAAACTTTAAAATCTTTTAATTTTAAATTAATTTTTTAATAATTTTTATATGCTAATATCAAAAATAATATTTTTAAATAATAATATATTTTTTAATATATTTATATATAAAAAAAAAACTTTAGAAAACAACCGACCGTAATTACAAGAAATGAATATACTTTAACTAATTGACATTATAAAAGCCTGGCCTCTACATTTTAACTTCGAAATTTGAATCAACTCCGAATATAATGTTCTTCAGCTTATGGTCACCGAGCCCTTGGATTCTTAGGCTAATGTAACCTTGATGCATGCATGCATGATCTATTCTCCTAAGAACTCGTCCCTTTAAGATTTATTTATGATAAAATATGGACATTGGAATTTGTAACTATTTATGCCAAAGCAGGTGTGTAGCTGGTAAAGTTTGCATTTCAGAATTATTTTTTCAATCAGAAAAAAATACCTCCATCTTTTTTTGTAAATCATACTATACAGGCGATTTTTCTGACGTATGACGTAAAACCATGCAAAAACCAGGGTCCATCTACTAGCTAGCTAGGAGTATTATTGGGTTCGGGCTACTAACCATTTGCCACACGTGGTAACACTAGCTAGCTAATTGCTTGTCCATGAAGGCTAGATCGCCGGTGAACGTGTTAGGGATCTTCTTTCCCGGCGGCGAATGCGTCGAAATCCACCGATTGAACACGCTTCTCAACGCCTGACCACAGCCAATGAAATTAATGAAGTGTGTACGTGTGGTATTATATGATTACTTGGTTTCATAAACAAATCGAAATCGCACAAATCTTAATATATCTACCCTAAAAAATCTGTGGTTGACATGCCTCGTTCCACTAATTTACTTATTTTTTCTTTGACCTCCAACCGAGATCATAACGTGTTGACTCCATAACCATTTAAGTATTTTCTTGTTTTCTGTTTACCATATCATTTTCATGTGCCACGATAACTTATAGTCTACTACTTTTTTTTTTCTTTAGTTTTTTGAGCTCTAGTATATGATGAATTGCTAGTCTTCTTGTAGATGTAATAACAATGGCACATTGCTGAAATATTATTATTTTACTTAGAACAACATCTTACTAATGGAAATTTGTGGTTGATTGATGAAGAAATTAAAGTTACTGCAATTATCATAATTGATCTTGAGATTATAGACCATGTTTACACACACCGTAGTGGAATCTTTCAGCAATTTGTCAGTTAATATAGATATTAAAAGATAAAAAATTGGGTGGTGAAATCATTATTCGGATGAGAATAATATAATAATTATTTTTTTATTCTAAAAAAGCTTATATATAGTCTCTTTGTATTTAGGTTAAACTTATTTATTGTGAGTATTTGATTGCATTATGCAGTATCAATGAAACTCTAACATCCTCCTCTTTTTTTTGTATTTCTCTTTATTTCTTTGGATTGTGTAACATGGTATTAGAGCCAAGTTTCATGGGACGAGACTTAATCTTAAACACAACTTTCACGGATCCAACTTAGAGGTTTAATTTTGCATCATTCTCCAATTTTTTTTTGGAGTGACTGTGTAATTTTAAGAAGGGAAATGAGGTATTTTGTCAAAGAAAACGTACAATTTTGAGAGGGTATCCATCTAGTTTCTACAATCTAGTATTTTGTTTTCCTTTATTTTGTGTTTTGGTTTTTTGTTGTTGTTGTTGTTGTTAATTATAGCTACTAAAAAAGATGATTCACTTCAGTATATGAGGATATGTTATAAGTGGAACTTTTATGAAACCTAGGAATACCGGTGAGGGTTATGCTACTTTGATAGATGTTTGAGAAGCAAACAATGCAAAAATTATTACTTAGATTAATGATTCTATTGAGCATTCCATAGGTACACAATTGGTGTAGTATGAGACAACAAATGAGATTTAGGATCATCTGCAAATTTTATTCACTCAATCAAATTTTGTAAAGCAGTATCAATTAGAGAATAATATATGAGCTCTTCACTAGAAAAATATGAGTATTCAGGAGTTTTTTTTACTATGACAGATCTTTCAGATCAATTAGCTCTTACAGAATTGGTAAAACTAAAGGCATGTGGCATGTGGTGTATATATTGCTCGTAGAGAGTAATAATGATTGGTACAGTTTTTAATACCACTTCACAATGATTTTGAAGGACTTAAAGGTTCAATTTTGCATCATTCTTTACTTTCTTCTGTTGACTCAGTTGTCAATAAGTTATTGGTTGAAGAAATATGTCTTCAGTATTATTTCGAAAAGGAAATTATTTCTATTTATAATCCTTATATGCTACCAGTACTTTCTAAGCTACTCTTTAATAATTAAAATAAGTCTTTCACAAGAGTTGCCTTCGACGAGTGCAATTTATATAAGTAGAAAGGTCATTGGAAGACTTAGTGTCCTAAGTTGAGACATAATAATCAATCGCACCAGCAATTTCAAGCTTGGAAGCCTGACAACCAGTCACAATCTAAAGCTTATGGACATCTTAGGGTTACAAACCACTACAGTCTAATACTGCAGCAGTAGTTTTATCAAGTTCTTTCACCGATCCTAATACTATGACTAAGCAATTTTAGAAGTTTCTCTTCTTACAGCCATAAACTATGTTTGTTTCTTCTTCTGTAGGTCAATTACCTCATAGTTTTTTCAGGTATGTCACATTTTGAATGGATCTTGGATTCTTGTGCTTCACATCATATGTCTCCAGATTCTTTATCTTTTGCATCTATGATTCCTTCATCTTTTATTCCTATCATGACTGTTGATGACACTCCTATTCCTTTAGAAAATATTGGTTCTATTGTCACACCTCACTTGTCTCTCCCTAATGTTTCTCTTATCCCTAAACTCACATTGAATCTTGCTTCTGTTATCAATTATGTGATTTTGGTAATTATTTAGTTATATTTTCCTCTCTTTTTTTGTTGTGTGCAAGATCTGCAGTCTCAAGCTAATTGGGACAGGCTGTAAAAAAAGGGACAATATATTTTGGATGAGTTAAAAGTGTCAGTTACTGCTAATACTAGTGCTGATATTAGTGTCAAAGTATTTCTGTTTCTTTTTCTCCATTTAATTTAATTCATTATGATGTATGGAGACCATTTCCTGTTGCCACAAAAGGAGGGTCTCGATATTATATTTTTTTCTTATTGATGATCATACTAGTTATTGTTAGATTTATTTAATGAAACATCATTCTAAATTCTTTGAGATATATACAGTCTTTCACGCTCTTGTCAGTTTTCAATATTATGTTGTTATCAAATGTTTTAAGCGTGATTTAGATGGGACATACACCTCTAATAAATTTTGTGAGTTGTTTGCCCTAGATGAAACTATTCATCGAACTTTGTGTACATATACTCTTGAGCAAAATGGTGTTGCGAAAAAAGAACATAGGCATATTATTGAAACTACTAATTCTCTCTTGTTGTCTACTTTTGTTCTTAGTGTGTTTTAGGGTGAAACTATTCTTACTGCTATAGGTTTGATTAATACAATTTTATTTTCTCATATTTCAGGTTTTTGGTTGTACTTAATTATTATTTTTTAGATAATAATTATTTTTTTATTATGAAAAGTTGTATAGATATGCCCTTAATTATTATTTTTTTAGAGTTTTTGGTTGTACTTGTTTCATTTTTCATCCTCATATAGAACGTAGCAAGTTGTCTTCTTGATATGCTATTTGTGTCTTTCTTAGTTACGGTGAAGGTAAAAAAAAGTATCGTTGTTTTGATCTAATAACTTAAAAACTTTATGTGTCTCGTCATGTTGTTTGTCTCGAGCATATACCTTTCTTTCCTATTCCATCCACTACTCATAACTTGACTAGATCTGAGCTTATTGTATAAATCCCTTTTATAAGGATTCTGATAGTTTATCATCTCAGGTTCCGAGTACTTCAAATTCCCTTCTCATGTTCTTGCCTCGTTACCTTTATATTCCACTCGACCAATTTGTACTATCATTTTGCAAGTACTGACACTTTACTATCTGGTACACTTGAAGCTCCCTTATCTTCTAGGGTCTTTTAAGCTTCATCTGAGATTGTGGATCCATATCTACATCAATCTATATGCATTCGTAAGTCTACAAAGTTACTAGATTTTGCATATTCTAGTTATTCTTCATCTTATACTTCTTTTTTTAGCTTCTATTCATTATCTATCTGAGCACTCTTCTTATAAAAAGGTAATTCTTAATCCTCTTTGACAGCAAGTTATGAATGAGGAACTTTCATCTTTGCATAAGACAAATGCTTGAGATTTGATTCCTTTACTTCCTGGTAAGAGTGTTGTTGGTTGTCATTGAGTATATAAGATCAAAACTAATTTTGATGGATCTATTGAGCGATACAAAGCTAGGTTGGTTATAAAAAGATACTCTCAACAGTATGGTATGGATTATAAGGAGACATTTATTCATATTACAAAATGACTACTATTCGTACTCTCATTATAGTAGCTTCGGTTTTTCAGTGGAATATCTCTCTACTTGATGTTAAAAATGCCTTCTTGAATGGAGATCTTCAAAAAGAATTTTATACAGTGCCCCTTCTTAGTGTTTCACATGATTCTAGTTATGTTTGCAAGCTGAAGAAAGCGTTATGGTTTTAAACAAACACCTCATGCTTGGTTTGAGAAATGTTATGTTGTGATCTCTTCCCATGGATTTGTTTTTAAAAGTCATGATTCTGCTCTTTTTGTTAAATATACTAATGCATGTCATATCATTTTGTCTTTATATATTGATGTCATGATATTACTGATGATGATATTGATGGTATTTCAGTTTTGAAGACATAGTTAGCTAGACAGTTTGAAATAAAGGATCTGAGTTATCTACGATATTTCTTAGGTTTTGAGGTAGCCTACTCGCCCAGAGGTTATCTTTTTTCTTAGTCAAAATATGTTGTAGATATTCTTGATTAGGCTAGACTTACTGGTAATAAGACTATAGATACTCTCATTGAGGTTAACACAAAGTATTTTTCTTTTGATGATTTACTTTTATCAGATCCTATTTTATTCTATATTATTGTTAGGAGCTTGGTATATCTCATTATTACTCGTCTAGATATTGCATATGTTATTTATGTTGTTAGTCAATTTTTTGTTTCTCCTATTACTGTTTATTGAGCATTTATTCTTTGTATTTTGCGATATCTTTGAGGTACAGTCTTTTAAAGTCTTTTACTTTCATCCACCTTTTTCTTGGAGCACTATGCATACTTTGATGTTGATCATAACAGTGATCTCACAGATCAAAAGTTTGTTACAGGTTTCTGTATCTTTTTGGGTGATTCTCTTATTTATTGAAAGAGCAAGAAACAATACATTATTTCTCATCTCACTCCTATGTATTGTGATAACCAGAATTTTATTTAGACTGCTCACAACTCAATTTTTCATTAACAAACTAAGCAAATTGAGATCGATTGTCATCTTACTCGTCATCATCTTAAGTATGACACCATTACTTTACCTTTTGTTTCTTCTTCTCTACATATTGCAAATTTCTTTACTAAGTCGCATTCTATTTCTCGCTTTGGTTTTCTAGTTGAAAAACTCTTGATGCTTGTAGTTGCTGCATCATGAGTTTGAGGGGAGATGTTAAGAAATATAAGGTTATTTTGTTTTATTGTTTATTAAGGGTAGAATAGTCTTTTCATTTTCTTTTCAGTTTTCTTTGTTTAGCCTATATATAGTCTCTTTGTATTTAGGTAAAACTTATTTCTTTTGAGTATTTGATTGCATTATGCAGTATCAATGAAACCCTAATTTCCTCCTTTTTTATTTTTTGTATTTCTCTTTATTTCTTTGGATTGTTTAACAAGACAGGGACGAGTTCATCTTTTGCTTTAAAAGTCTACAATAAATTTACTTGGTTACTTATTCAATTAAAAAATTTTAAATTAGGGTATAAAGGCTTATTCATCTTTTCATTGTGATCTTTTGTTTTTTTTAAAATAATATTTTAAAAAAGAAGTCTTCTAGCGCGTTCTATGCATGCACCAGCGTGTTAGGCCACTCTGCACACTTCAAATGGCACGTATGAAGGATTTAGGTGGTGCAAATTGTCCATCCACGGTAGCATTAGAAAGATCACGATGTCCTCTTTCAAATGAGGTGGCGCTTGAAGTGGTCTGTTAGGCAATTTGGCTCTAACAATGTTTTCTTTTTTTTTAATTCTTGTTTTGCCTTAGAAAACATGTTGTCCAATTAGAACATCCATGTTGTGCTCTTGTTTTGTCATGATATTTGATTCAGTCCTCTTGTTTTAGATTGTGTGATATTTGTATCAATTTCTTTTGTACATTTTAAAAAGTTTGTTTTCAATTTCACATTTGATTGATATGTTATTTTTCCTATTATTTTGTCATAGTTTCAGTTTTGATCAACTTTCTTTTGATTCTGGGTTTATGTTTTGATTTTTTTTTGTGAAATGTTTGATTTTTTTTTCAATTTCATCCTTAAATAAATGAATGTTATTTTCCCCTTATTTCTTTGTTTAGTATTTGGTCCTCATTCTTTTTTATATATATATATATATATATATATATATATATATATATATATATATATATATATATATATATATATATATTATTTTGGGGCCTTTTATCAAATTATTTTTTTAATTTTCATCCTCTAACTTTGAAATGTTATTTTTCTTATTTTGTTTTGATTTTAGATTTTATTCCTTTTCTTTTAATTTTGGGTTTTTGTTTTGAGTTCCTTTGTAAAATGTTTGTTTTTTTTTTTTCAATTTCACCATTGAATTTATGAATGTTATTTACCCTCTTAGTTTTTTGTTTAGCATTTAGTCCTCATTATTTAATTTATATTACAATTTTTTTTTTTGTTTTGGGGCCTTTTATCAATTGTTTATTTTTGTCCTTTAATATTGAAATGTTATTTTTCCTTTTATTTTGTTTTGGTTTGAGATTTGATCCTCTTTCTTTTGATTTTAGATTCTTGACTTGATTCTTTTGTAAAATGTTTTTTTTTTAATTTCACCCTTGAATCAATCAATGTTATTTTCACCCTAATTTTTTTGTTTAGTATTTTTTCCTCATTCTTTTATATTACTAATTTTCTTTTTTAGGGTCTTTTATCAAATTAAATATTTTTTTTTAATTTCATCCTTTGATATTGGGTTGATTATTATTAGTACAGTTATAATGGGCTCATGACCAAGGTAAAGAATTTGAAAGTTTGACTCGGGTAATTTTGATCTTTTTTATCCATGAACACTTTGCATTCTATCTTTCTTTTAGTTTTTTTTTTTAAATTGGTCATAGCCTTATAGATAGGTTATGTGCTGGCAAGCGCACTTGGTTCATTTCTTCCCCTTTAATTTTTTTATTTCCTTTGTGATGCTCTTGGTTAGATCGAAATGTATTTTTGCTATTTTTTTCTTTTTAATTAACATTTTTTTTTTACCATGATCATTCTTTTTGTTTCTTTGTTCGATGCATCTAATGTTGTAAGATAAGACAAGCTTATTCAATCTAGTCGAGTCTATGACCTAAATCCTGACTTTTTATTGCTTTTTTAAAACACATTTGTGATCTTTTGATGTTTTTTTAATGCCAAGATTTGTTTTCCAACTCGTGGCATAGTGCGATCATGGTACTAGTGTGTACATTAAAAATAGGCTAGGTCCTTTTTTTATATATAAAAAACAACATTTTGGTATCTTCAAGTTCAGGCTTTCACTTGTTAAAATTCAACCATGTCTTCAAAAATATATTTTTTTCAACCCTGTCACAAGAAACATCATCAGGAAAAAGAGGTTAACCCTACCATCATGAAGTTTCAGACTCAACCATGCAATAAGGACATCTTAGGCCAGATCTTGTAACGAGGTAGGTCACCTATATTGAACTCAAGGAAATTGGATCCCTTTTTTTAATGTGTGATTTTTGAAGGTGTCAGATCCATTTTTTGGAATTTAAGAGTGTTAGACCCTTTTCCTTTCAATTATGTGACCTCTAAGGGTGTTAGATTATTCTGTCAAACTTAAGGGTGTTAGATCTTTTTTGTTCAAACATGTGATTTTTTAGAGTGTTGGATTCCTCTTTTGGAATTTAAGGGTGTTAGATCCATTCCTTATAACTATGTGGTCTCTGGGTGTCGAATCCCTCTGTTGAACTTAAGGGTGTCAGATCCCTTTCATTCAAACATGTGATTTTTTAGGGTGTTATATCTCTTTTTATGGAATTTGAGGGTGTTGAATCCTTTTCCTCCCAACCATATGATCTCTACGGGTGTTGGATCCCTCTATCGAACTTAAGTGCGTCGAATCCCTTTCGTTTAAACATGTGATTCTCGAGGGTGTTAGATCCCTGGAATTTAAGGGCGTCAGATCCCTTTCCTTCCAAACCACATGATTTCTAAAGGGTCAGATCCCTCTATTAAACTTGTGTCAGATCTCTTTTGTTTAAAAATAAAATCTTTAAGGGTGTTAGATCCATAGTTTTAAAACCAGACCCGGCCTGACGAGTCGACCCGGGACCCGGGCCTGGGATCGGTCCGGGTGGAGGTAAAAACCCGCTAGGGAGTTGGCCCGGTGAAACCCAGTCGACCCAGCAGGTCGACCCGGGACCCGGTCCACCCCGTCAAACCCGGCTAAGACCCGGTCTTTTTATATATATATATATATATATATATATATATATATATATATATATATATATATATATATATTAGTTGACATTAAACGACATTGTTTTGACCTTTTAAAAGGCCAAAACGCTGAAGAAGAACGAAGCAGAATTGGGGACAGATCAAAAGCTAATTAACGAAAGACGAAATCAATTGCAAAGGAGCTTAGGATCAGAAGACGTCTTGATCACTGTTGTTTCTCTGCGAAAAAGGTTTGAATCTCCTTCTTTCACTCTCTCTTTTCTTTATTCTTGGCCGTTTTTTGAATTGCTGGCATGGATTCATTCGCAGCCCAATCGCTGGCATCAATTTCAATCGCTAGCATCGATTCGTTGTTCTTTGATTCATTCGCAGCCCAATCATCTCAACCTCATGTATGTTTCTCTATTCTTTTCAATTTCTGCAGCCTAATTTCAATTTCTGCGATAAATGATTATGTTTGTAGTTTTAAATTTTAATCGATGATGGGGCTGTCATTGTTTATTACCATGATGAACTTTAGAATACTGTTATTTGTGTATGATTTGATGCTTATTACCATGATTCTTTTGTCAATGCTGTTGAGTTGATGTTAAGTGCATTCAACAGTTATTCTTGAGTTGTTATACAGTTTCCAGTTTCAACAATTCTGATGGTATGATTTAATGTATTGTGTTGATGTCAAATGCATTCGGCAGTTTCAAGCATTTGATGAGAATAAAACCAAATATTAATGTATTAAACAGTTTCCATAGTTTATTTGCGTATTATTTAATGTTTTGTGTTGAGAAACCAAATATTGATGAGAATGGGGATTTAATAATTGGATAGTTTCCACTAATTAGTTAGTTTCCATAGTTTCCAAATATTAATGTATTGTGTTGAGAAACCATAGGTCTATCATTGTTAATTTCCTAGAGCATCAACTGATTAGTCTTTTTCTGTTATGTGTGACTAACAATGGGGCTGTCATTGTTAATTTAATGAATGGATTGCAAAGTGATTTGGCTTGCAAGTATATTCCCTCTTATAAATTATGTCAAGTCTTAAAATGTCTTCACATGATGGTAGTACTCCAAGTAGTGATCCTTCAACGGCCCAATCATCTCAACCTTCAATTTCCATGTCAAGTGGTAGTAGAGGAAGAACAGATTTGGCATGGGGTCATTGTAGAGAAGCTCCTGAACTTAGTGTTGGATGTAAAAAAAACTAAATTAGTTTGTTTATATTGTGTTAAAGTATTTACGGGTGGTGGCATTAATCGATTTAAGTAACATTTAGCTAGAGCTAAAGGAGAAGTTGAATAATGTCGCAAATGTCCTTTTGATGTTCGACATCAAATGCTTTTGAATCTTAAAGGAAATGCTGAAATAAAAAAAAAGTTAGAGAAATGCAAGTAGATTTCAATCCATTTAATGCACAACAAAGGAAGCATGAAGAGATGATGATTAGGCAATTAGAAGATGATGATGATGAGGATGATGAGGATGTTAATACTAAAAAACATATGTTACCACCGAAGGTTGCAAAAAAGAAAAAGATTCAAAGCACCAGCACTGTAAAACAATCGACTACAAGTTATGGAAATGCTTTTGAATCTTAAAGGAAATGCTGGAAAAAAAAAAGAGTTAGAGAAATGTAAGCAGATTTCAATCCATTTAATGCACAACAAAGGGAGCATGAAGAGATGATGATTAGGCAATTAAAAGATGAGGATGATGAGGATGTCAATACTAAAAAACATATGTTACCACCAAAGGTTGCAAAAAAGAAAAAGATTCAAAGCACCAGCACTGTAAAACAATCGACTACAAGTTATGGAAAGCAGAAAAAATCTGCAACATTAGGGACATATTTCATGCCGAGAACAACTCCTGGTGCTCAAAAGTCTCTTCAGAATTGTTGGCAAAGGAAGGAAGCAGTTGAACAGTGTGATCTTGCTTTAACGAAGTGGATGATTGATGCATATGTGTCATTTAATGCTGTTAACTCTGTGTATTATCAGCATGCCATAGATGCTGTAACAACCATGAGTCCTGGTTATAAAGGACCAAACTTGCATGCTATTCGTGGTTATTACTTGGCAAAAGCGGTTGATGAAGTCAAGATTTATGTTGAGACTTATCGAGAGATTTGGAAGAAGACTGGTTGCACATTAATGGCTGATGGATGGACATATCAGAAGAGGAGGATTTAATTAACTTCTTAGTATATTGTCCTAAAGGAACATTTTTTTTAAACTGTGGATGTATCAGATGTCTTAAAGACTGCTAGATTGTTGTATCAGTTGTTTAGAGAGGTTGTTTTGTATGTTGGGGTAGAAAACATTGTGCATATGGTGACTGAAAATGCTGCAAATTATGTTGCTACTGGCAAGTTATTGATGGAAGAATTTCCTTTAATATTTGGTCTCCTTGTGCTGCTTATTGCATCAACCTCATACTCCAGGACATTGGTAAATTGCAGTCAGTTTGTTGTGTTGTTGAGCATGCTTCTGGTATCACAAAGTACATTTATAATCATTGTTATCCATTGTATTTGATGAGGAAGTTCACTGGAGGAAAAGAAATACTTCGTCCAGCTCATACTCGTTTTGCTACCAATTTCATTGCATTGCAAAGCATTTTAGCTCATAAAGATGAGTTGAGAGCTATGGTGACATTTAGGGAATGGGTTTCATCTGCTTATGCTAAAGATAACAAAGGAAAAAAGTTTGTTAAGAGTGTGCTAGACTCTCTGTTTTGGGAATAATGTGTAATAATTGTGAGAATGAGTGAACCTTTAGTTCGAGTTCTACGGATGGTTGATGGTGATGATAAACCTTCGATGAGATATTTGTATGATGTTATTCATCATGCAAAAGAAGAAATGATGAGGAGATTTTAAAAGAGAGAGGCTAGAGTGAAACCTTTCATATACATTATCAATATCGGTGGGATGGACAACTTTATAGAAATCTTTATGCAGCGGCATTTTGGTTGAATCCTATATTTCAATATGATGCAAATATAATGGATAAACATATTAGCACCATTTCTGGACTTCTAGATGTTCTTGAGAAGTATGCACATGGAAATAAGTTGTTTAGGAATGCTGAACATGACTTTGGTCGAGCGTCCGCAATAAATAATCGCACCCTTATGCCTCCAAGTATATAATTTTTATATTTAAAAATATTATTTGACATAGTCTTACACTCTTAATTTTTTTTTTTATATAGATGAATGATGGATTACACATGGAACCAGTGCTCCAAATCTGCAACAGTTGGCTATATGAGTGTTAAGTTAAACTTGTAGTTCTACGGGATGCGAGAGAAATTGGAGTATGTTTGAACATATTCACTCCAAGAAGAGAAATAGATTGGAGCACCAAAGGCTTAATGACCTTGTTTATGTCTACTGTAATCTAAGATTGAAACAAAAGTATTTTTCTTTTCTATAATTCCTTAAATATTGTTTTATCTTGTTTAGTAGCATTATTAATACTTATATTGTGTTTACCTTCACTTTTAATATATAGAAATTATTGGAAAGGACGAAATTATGATCCAATTAATGTTGAGATAATTTGTGACATTGAAAATTGGGTAGTAGAAGATGACCCGTCAATTTTGACAACTGAAGAAGCAGAGAGTTTTCACCAAGCTCTATCAACTATGACTATACAAGATACTTTAGATGATGATAATTAATGATTGATTATTTAGTGATAAATATTATTTAAAATAAAGTATTGTTTAACACATAATATTTATTTATTAATTGTGTTCGAAATGTAGATGTCATAAATGTTAATGATATTGAAGATGATTGTGACGATGAAGTTTCAAAGGAGCATGCTGATGATTTATTAGGTGTAGACGAGATTGGCTCAATTCCATCGACATTTGATCCAAATTTTGCTCCTATGGACACAGAAGAACTTAGTGTGTTCATTCAATAAAAGTGAATGAGTTGTTGATTTAGAATTTATGTGGTTGGATGTTTTGTTTTAAATATTTTAGAATTTATATTTGGTTTGTGTTTTGGATATTGAATTAAATTTATGTTGTTGGTTTATAATTTAAATTTGGTTTATATAAGTGTTGCATTGTAACTAGTTAGGTGTTTTATATAGGTGTTTTTTTGTTTTTGGGTTGACCCGGGTCAACCCATCTGACCTGTGACCCGATCACTTAACCGGGTCGATGACCGAGTCGGGTTTCAAAACTATGGTTAGATCCCTCTTCTGGAATTTAAGGGTGTCAAATCCCTTTCTTTCTAACAACGTGATTTCTAAGGGTGTTGGATCCCTTTATTGAACTTAAGGGTGTCAAAACTCTTTCATTTCAAAATGAGATTTTTGAGGATGTCAGATCCCTCTTCTGAAACTTAAAGATGTCAGATTCCTTTCGTTTCAAATATCATTTTTCTTTAGAAGCTTGTTATACAAAGCTTTCTGTAAGATTTTATACTATAAGCATTCTAAAGAGAGGGGTAATTATTGTAACCCAATTTTTTACCTCTATTTTTTTATATATATTTTGAAAAAATTAGAAAAAACCAAAAAAATATCTTTCCAATAACTTTAGCTATTTTGATCTTCTTCTTGTTTTTAATTTTTCTTCATTTTTATTTAATTCTTGTGTGTCAAGAAATCTAGAAAATCATAAAAAAAATGCAAAAAAAAAACCAAATAGATGGGTTTTGAAATTGAGTTTATAATTAAGCATCACATGCGAAATAAAGTTTGTGAAATTTTATGTCATAACGGATGGTTTAATTGAAGAGAAAATCAAGAAAAAGAGTTAACTTAATTTAATTTGGTTAAGAGTAAAAGAAATTTAAAGTAAAATGATGATTGTGAAACAAATAACTAAATTAGTAATCAATGAAGGGTTTAATTGAAGAAAAAAAATCAAAATTGAAAGATAAATTGATTAAAATTACATGATTTTAGGAATCAATGATGAATTTACAACAAGTGGATTAATCTAGAGGTCTAAATTGATTTAACCAATCGAGATTGAGAGATAGTCTAAAAGGGTGTTTGAGAGTGTGGTAGCGGTTGTTTTTCAAAGTACTTTTCATTCCAAAACATATTAAAATAATGTTTTTTTTAAAAAAATATTATTTTTGACATTAGCACATCAAAATAATATGAAAACATAAAAAACATATTAATTTAAAGTAAAAAAATAAAAAAATTTCAAAATTTTTCAAAAGAAATTTCCAACCGGAATACTAAACATTGCTGAATGAAATTAAAAAGAAATAGAAGATTTAGGACAAATTTAGTTGAAATTGTAAGAATTTGAAAAACAATGACTATATTAAAAAGAATAATTTAAGGGATTAAATTGAGAAAGAATTCAAGATTCTATCCTATTTGAGTGAAATTTGGAAGATTCAAAAGACAAGGAATATAATGAAAAAGATAAAATATTTTGTGGACAAATTAAATTTTTGTTTAAATTTCGTTCATGTCCGATTTGTTTCATTCCAATCAGTCCAATTAAATACCAATTAAAACCAATTGATTCAATTCAGCCCAATAATTTTATCAAATGGATTCGATTTAGTCCCTAATTAATTCGTAATTCAATCGCCTTAATTGTTCAAAATCCCAGCAATCAAATTCAGATTCTCGAATTAAGTAATCTCCCAAATTCGGCTCCCCATTCCCAGATTTTCAGCCCCAATCCTCAATCGAAGTCCCAAATTGATCTCTTCAAATCTGGCATTAATTGATTTCCCAAATCTTAGCATCTCTCTCCTTCAAAAACCAACAACAGAGCTGATTCAAGGGGAGGGGGTCTCCATTTTTCATAGACAGGACAGAGGAAAACCAGTAGAGCAAAAATCACTCCCTCTCGCACCTCTCCCCCATTTCCTTCTTCATCCTCAACCCACTAAAGACCATGCACAACCGGCAAAACAACCGGAGACCACACTAACAAACCAAGCCTTCATCCCCATCCTCTCAAGCCACCAAATCAGTACTAACAAATCATTGCAGGCTTCCATCCCCACCGTGAACCTATAAATCCGCCACTATCCCCAGCAACAAAAATGATCCAACAACCATCATACACACAGATTCTCTCATCTTCCTAATCAAGACCATGAACCACCCATAGTCAACACGCTGTCAACCACCCAACAGACCCTGTATCCCTCGACCATAAATCCACCATGGCAGCCGGTCTAATCTGCCTGAAAAACACCGCCCACTCAGCACCACCAGCCTCTCTCTCTAACCCATGATAGACCGAACCCGTTGCAGCTCATCACCCAAAAACAAACCTGCCGTCATCTCCCACAAGCCCCTAACCAGCGTCCATATCTCACCAACAACTCAGCCCACACAGCCTCCTCAACCGCCACTCACCATAGTGACCCTTGAAACCAGGTCCAATTGACCCGAAATCAACCCTCATCACAGACACAAAACCTCATCCCCTCTGTGTCAGAACAAGTGTCCTCCTAAACCCAAATCAGTCCCAACAACAGCCTCCTCAAGTCAGTCCCAACTCCAACTGTCGGCCAAGAACCCATAACCACCACCACTATTTTTCCATCTCACAACATCACACTTCCATCAACAAACACAACACCACCGGTCTCCTCTTTTTACCAAAAACACAAACCAATTGGCCGACCCATTTCACCTTCCCAACTATCTCAGTACTCCTTCCACCCACGGGGAATACTGAGCCCTATAGCTTCCATAAAAGCAACCCAACAGAAGAGAGAGACAAGACCGAGGGTAAAAAAAACAGAGGGAGTGAGAAGCCACAGCATTGTTCAAGTAAATGAGAAGATAACAATTTAATTAACCATTCTCTTCTCCATTGGTCCAGTGGTGTTTTCCAGTGATTTCAGGTGTTTTCCCACTTGAAGGTCAATCTCGATTGATTTTTTTCTTTACATTGTGTGTGTGTATATAAAACTGTAAAAAGAGAATAATATAAATAAACCAAAAAAAAAAAAGGTGCCAAAGCTCAAATCCCCATGCAGGTAATTGATGGGTTGAAAACCCAACTTACATCATAGGTTAAAAAGTTACTTTTTATCATTAATACAAGTCAATGCCCATTTTCATACTTTTTTTTTTTTTTTTTTTGAAGGGATTGATGTTTAAATTTTCAAATGTGATGAAAATTTATTTTTAGAAATTAACATCAATGAATATTCTAAAGATTGAAGTTAATATTTTCCTTGCTCAGATGAACAAACATGAGTAGTTAGCCATAACATTTGAGATTTATTATAAATTTTGATGGGAGACAAATTGAAATAGCAGAATATAAGCTTACCATAAGACGAGTTTGTTTATAACATGTATCAAAATTAGACCATTTAATTTAGTATATTCAAGATAATCTATAGGAAGAATCATTCTTGAATATTAAAGCTAACAATTGTTTCTCGTACAGATAACAATGTTAAGTATAAAAGCCATAATTGATACTTATTATAGAAGAGTGTTGTTTAAGTTTGGTGATCTTGTGTAGGCAATGATCACTGGTGCTAGATTTCTCACGAGAAAAGGTAACAAGCCGAAGGAAAGAAAGATATATTCTTGTAAGGTATTGTAAAAGATAAATAACAATGATTATAGAGTTCACCTTTTTATTAATATGCAATGCTCGACGTCTTATTTGGAGGAAGAACAAAACTTAAGGATGAGTTCTCTCTAACATGGAAAGAATAATACAACTAGGTTATCCAAAACTGAAGTTTATAAACAGTTAGATGGGGATCTTCTATAGTTAGATGATGATTTGTCTATATGGATGACTTAACATATGTTTTTATATACCAGTGAGACAGAGCTATACCTAAGAGAATATCTGGTTGTGCCAAACATGAATTGTTGCTAAAAAAGGCCATAAAATTTCCTCTTTGCCGGTCCATCCACTATATAGATTTCTTGAAATTAGGCTTAAAATATATTGTTTGGCTAATTTTCCTTGACTTTTCTGGATTTCTTATATTATTTTGGATTTTATGTTATTTTCCTTTTATGTTTTAGGATTCTAACTTATTAGCTAGTATAGGTTAGTTTTATGGTCTATTTAAAGGTATTTTAAACCTCTTTACAAGGCACACTTCATTATACTTTATTTTAAGATAATAAAAATATGAATTTAGAGTTCATATTTGCAACCATTTTCACTAATTAATTTTTTTTTAATTCTATAACTGTTTATTGTTTTTTGTGCTTTCACCTGTATCAGTTGGTATCACAACCCAACAATCCTATGTTATTGCTTGTTGTATGCTACCACCTCAAGACTATTTGTTTTGTTGTTATGTGCTGCTAACAACTATGGTAGAAAAGGGTTGTGGAGTAGTTTATGGTCAAGGAAGGGATGAGGAGATTCTCTTTCGAAAAAGAAACATCCATGAGCTCATGATAAAAGACATGCAGAGATATATCACAGAATTAACTCATCAATTGGAAAAGAGAAACCTTCAGGAACAAGGTTGGGAGGAGAGTTACCATGAGTCCATCTTAAATGGGAAGTTTGCTTTCTTTTTTCAACTTTAATTAGTCTTGTTTAAGCTATCAAAACTCTTTTTTTTTGGCCAATTTTTGCCTCTAACAATACCATATAAAAATAGTAGCTAATAATAATCTCATATAAGCACACCATACTAACAACTTTCATACATATTTTTGCATGGTAACCATAACCTCACATTGTTGTATTACCATTTCAACTTCACTTTTCTTTTCAAGTTCAATTGGTCTTCATAAACATTTTAGGTGATAATGATGCAAGTGTATAAACACTTGCATCATTATCATCTAAAATTGTCAAGGTCTCACCAACAATAAATGACTAGTATCTATAGGAACTACATCACACAAAACCTTATCCTTATACTTCCCAATAAAAAAAGAAACCAAAACCTGTTCAGTCACCATAACTTCACTACATTCATTCAACCATAGAAGCTTATAAGGTCTATCATGCTTAACAATGTTTAGATTTAATTTCTTAACAAGTATAGTAGTAGCAATAGTAGTACAACTCCTACTAATAATCATATTACACACCTTGTTACTAATGTGACACCTAGTATGAAAAATGTTCCCTTTTTGTTGCTTCTTTACCAATTCCATAGCAACTTTCTGATCATCAACCTTCAAAAACTTCTTTTCTTTATCTTCATAATTATCACCCACACTCTCATGATTCACTATAACCTTATTGATAGTTATTTCAACTTCTTTTTCCTTACGACTAGGAACTTCTTTTCTACTAATCATCTTATCAAACTTACTTATTAACACCTCTATCATAACTTTCATTCTATCCTGCCTTTCCTCCACAACTCTTGTCTATTTTTGTTCAACACTTTTTGAAGACATTGTTTATACCTACAATAAAGGTTAGTAGCAAAGAAAATATTTCATCACAAAAAACTCATGTGTTTACTCTTACAATAAAATCCACTCCTCTCGTGTTTCACACAATTTATTAGGTTTTTCACCATAATAGTCTCGTTACACCTTTTACCATTCTATTCTCGTACTTTGGTTCTTAAAATTAAATTAAAAACTTATCAAACAATCAATCAAACTACGCAATGATTTATTTTATATTTAAAGACTCAAGAATCAACAATTATTCAAACTTTTCAAAATGAAACTTGAGGATAAACTTACGAGTAGTTGTGTAATTTTATGCTAATATATTGACAAAAACAAAGAAACGAAATAAAAGTAAGAATTATTATTAAGAAACAACAGAAACTGTAAAATTCAAGAAAATAAAGAAATCGATGCAAGCAATTAAGAAACTAAAGAAATTGATGCAAGATAATTCTATTCTACCTAAATTTGCAAGAAATCAATCAAGATCACCAAGAATTCCTAAGACAAGTTTCAACTAAACCCTAGTTCATACAAGATCAAAGATTTCATAATCGCTTCTCCAATAATCCTTTTAAGATTTGCAATTTTAATTATTATTTTTAATAGGTGTCGAATTTCTTAAGTATAAGGATGAACACACTTTGTTGTTTGTATGCAATTTAATTTTCTTTTGCTAACTTCAAGACCTTTTCTTTTCCTAACAAAAACCAATTATCTTCTTCCTTCTTCCTATTTTTAATTAAGATTCCACCAAAACGCCACAAAGATTAATCAAAATCCAATCCTTTTTTTTTTAATAGTTGAAACCCTAGAGACAAATAAACCAAGAAAAACAAGAAAGAAACCCTAGATATAGCAAGATCTAAAGAAAACCCTAGAATTAATTATAACACTAAAAATTAAAGAGATATAACCTAAAATTAGTCGAGCACTAATACCAATCTGATGTTGAATTGTCCTTTAGATAGCTAATTTGAGGTTTAAAGAAAGTTTGCAACTTAACCCAATAAGAACCTTGCATCGGAGAGCCAAAGTTATATGCAAACGATCACCCTCATCCTATGCCTCTAACGAGATGTAAATGAAAAGTATAAATTACAATAAAGTTGATCAATTCTTAGAAGAGTTTGCAAGTTTAATAAAAAACTTGATATGAAAATCACTCAACAACACAAAGAAAAATAAGCACACAATATACGACAACTTGTAAATAAAATCCATCAACTCCCTAAAATCCTAACATAAGAATAAGTAATGGGTTCAACATGTACCAAATTTAAATAAAACCCATACTAATTAAAATAAGGTCTAAAATAATAAAAATAAAAAAATAAATATATCGTCTAATATTACTTTTCACCCTTTTTCATATATGATAGTGAAAAATACCCAAAAGAATTAATTATTAAAGAATTCTTACTAAACAAAAGCCTAATGCATTGTAAAATAAGAATTAATTTCTGACCAATTAATTCTTCTTATTTGATACGGAATCCTTATAAAATAAATAAGTCCAAGGCTGCCACATAAGCTTCCAATAACATTAAGGACTCCTTGTAGTGAATGTAATTCATAACTCATAAGGAAACAATGTCTTTTTTCTTTTCGCACTTTGGTGACAGGTTCTAGGCACAACTTCAAACCTGTTGTTCTCTCTTATTCAAATGAATTAACGGGCTTAACATATATCGTTGGAAATGTACATATGTCTAATTTCTAAAAAAATTATAATCATATCTAATATCCACCTGTAGCTTTCAGATATAACCAAAAGAGTAGACAAAGGTCTAGCCTGACGTATTTGAACCTTTTTTTACCTAAGCCTCTTGACTTAGCTCATTAAACTCCTCTTGGATGCACTTCATTCTAAGTCTTAGAATATATCAAATGGACACTCCTAATGGATTCTTTGATGTTGTAGCTAGGATCGCATCATGATTTCTATTTGGTCCATCACTTGCAATAGCCTTCAACCACACTTGAAGATTATAAGGAGGATGGATGAAATTAAGTATTTTTGCTAAATTTATCAACCATGTTGGTGTCACATCTCTCGTATAAAAAAAACAATTTTAAAACCCAATTACATTTCATATTATTGACGCAAATAATTAACTTCTTAAACCAATGATAACTATCAAAACACTTAAAATGAACATTTTTGTTCTATTATTTATAAACTTTTTTTTCCCTTCTATCCCCATTCTTTACATAAGTTTCCTCATATAACTTCATTGGAGTTAGTTCTTGTCTACTTTGTTTTTTCTACAAATTAAATAGTTTATTAAAAACCTCACTAATAAACATGTAATTAAAACTTCAATAAAAATAATAAAATATACAAATATGAGCTCTTAGTAGGTGTTTTTTGATGGTGGATAAATGGAATTACTCCTCCAATGTGCTTTTTTATCGAACCATAAGTTTTTTTTTCTTTCTATTTATGTACTGAATCATGAGCGCTTTGGAAAACTTTCTGAAACCACAAACTCAAGATATGTTGTCCAATTACAGTTTGTGACATACTTTGATTTATAGCCTTTTCACCTCACAATGTCATTAAACCCGACCTTCTTAATTGCTTGTTTGTAGGCATCATACAAAAAATAACGCAACTTAGTACATAAATTTATTAAAAATAAATTAGGTAAGAAAATAAAAGAATACAAGTTTATAAGAATATAACATTAATTGATTTAAACTTACCTAGTCACATTGTGGCTTTACCACACTTTTCTGACAAGCACCTTGTTGCTCTCGTTTCACCAAAAAAAAATCTCTTAATTGATTTCATACATGAATTAATTTTCAAAATTTAAAAAACTAGTAACTCGAATTATAGATTATTTATCTAACCTTAAAATTTTTCCACCAAGCATCTACCTTATACATCTATTAAGGATAGTCATAAAGCTGACTCCATTGAAATAATAGTTCTTTAAATGACCATTGAAACAAACAACTTTAATATTGGTAAACTTGAAAATCAATTTAAGAGAGTCATTTTTATAAAATTATAAAACTTAAAATAACTAAATAGAATCATACAAAACAATTACATAAAGAGGTCGCTCAACCATTCCCCTATCCATTTTCCTTTAATAGACTTTATCAAATAAAGGATGCCTGATATGTTATCCTTAGTGGTTGAGTGTTGGTTGGTAACCTTTTCATAATCATCCTCTAAATTCATAACACAATTACCAACACTACTACTTGATGAAGCATGAGTGATCTTATTTGACTTGGACTTGTTCCCTCTTGAATACATGATACCTAAAAGGAAACAATGAACACAATTCAAAAAATGAAACATACTTGCAAACACAAATTCAATTATTTATTAAAAATGAATAACAATTAGCCTACACAAATCAACTAATAACTAATAACCTATCATTTCTTTAATTCCAAAGTAAATCAATTCCCCCAATTTCAAAAAATATAATTCATAATTCAATAACTATCAAACACTTCATAAATTGAAACATACTTAACCCTTGATTGTTATCAATTCTACACAAATTCAATTTTCCTTAATTTTTCAACTAAACCATGAAATTGATAAAAAAATAATTGATACGTGATGAAATTCCAAAATCGAAGATGCTTCAGAATAAGACTTATATGTTGGATAATAAGTTAATCTTTTAGTTCAAGTAATCCAATACATTCTCCCTAGCCAAGGTGTCTGGTAGCTTGATATAGAAAGCCGAGTGGTTGGTAACTGGTAGCTAGTGGTGTCTAGTAAGCCAATATGGTTAGTAGTTGGTATCTGTAAGAGATTCCCTTCGATTGATATAAAGAATCTCATATGCTTAAGTTAGTAACTTTGTAAAGAGATAAAGTGTAATAATATTTTAGAGAAACAGACTATGAAAATATGTATGCTAAAAATGAAGAGATTATGAACCTGAAGCTTGAAGAATTCATGGGGTATTTATAGTCCATAAGTCTTGTTCTTTTGTGGAGAGGAGGGGTTGAAGAGTCATTGGAGGCTTAGGTGAGATATAAAGGACTCCATACTTTGAAAAAATTTCTAAGAGGTCAGGGGAAACTTATGGAGAAAAAGCCCATACTTAAAAAAAATTCTAAGAAGCTGGAGGGAACCTGTGGAGGGTGAGCTTATACTTAGAATGTGAAACCTTAAAAAATAAATGATTAAAATGAATATTTAAATAATAATAATAATAAAATGAGAAAAGTTGGATTTTTGGTGAAAAATATCACCTATTGAGTAGTTTTACGTTATTGAACATAACGTTCAATCCGACAATTAGATCAAACTGAAATTTTTTGAGGAATCT
The DNA here is from genome assembly GCA_007827005.2 of Populus simonii. Taxonomy (NCBI): domain Eukaryota; kingdom Viridiplantae; phylum Streptophyta; class Magnoliopsida; order Malpighiales; family Salicaceae; genus Populus; species Populus simonii. The sequence continues at coordinate 43,322,565 of CM017464.2, read as the reverse complement.
CATAACATATAGTCCTACATTCAATTATAAGTTTAGGGCAATCTGAGTTTGGGAAGATATTTTAAAACTATTAATTAACAGTCGCATAGTCAATAACATAAAATTCATTAATGGTAATTTTGTAAATATTCTGATGAGCTGGCTAAGTTCCAGCAATTTATTCTCCCTTCTTTTGACGCCAAAAACATAGACATAATAAAGAAATAAAAAAGAAAGAGAAAATAAGGATAGTAAAGCACTTAAAACAAACAAAAAATACCCAGAGAGCAAGAGTAGAAATTGTGTAGAATTAAGGATCTAAAAGGTTTTAAACACAAATCACTCACTTAAGCAAGGATTTAAGAAGAAACTGAGGGAGAAGGGAGAAAAAAAGGGTTGTAAGTCATGGCAAAGAAGAAAAATTAAAGGGGAGAAAAAACATCACCAAGTTAGCTTTCGAAGTTCATTATAGTGTTGGGTAATGAGTTCTAAGTTGTTTAAACAATTTTGGATGGAAGGAAATAGATTTAATGCATTGTTCTTAGATTTTTGAATTAGGTTCTTAGGAAAGAATTTGGGGAAAATGTGAAATTGTTGAAATTGATACATTTGTGATAAGATTGGTTGAAAATGATGCAAAATAATGAAGGATGGAAGATAAAAATTTGGGTGTTATGGAGACAACATTGGCCGATCATGTTAGGAATAAAAGATGATGAACATGAAATGTAATAAAGCATGTATAATTATGTGTGATTGTGTGTGTTAATGCATAAATGATAAAGTTGTATATATAAATATAATAATATATGGGAAAAGTTAAGTAAATAAATGGTTAATGTCAATGCATGTTAATATGTATAGGTAGACAATTTAATATATTTCAATGCAAAATATTGGAAAGAGTATTAAATTATATGTTCATGAACAAGTTAGTTAATTATGAAGGTATAAGGAATGGTGTGAGGATTTAGTTGGATGATAATATGACATAGTTATTTTGCCATGCTTAGTAAAATCAAATATAAATATATAAAAAAAAGTTAAGGAGATATGAAGAAAAATAATTGAAGTATGAAAGTGTAAATCAATGAAAATTGAAGGTATTTACTATCGATAATAAGACAATGCATTTTAAAGGAAATTAAGTTAGAAAAATATGTATATTTGATAAGAAATGCTAACGAAAGAATTAATTAGTATGAATGGAATTAATGTTGAGACGAGAATTATTAGAATATGTAATGTTGAAATATGTAACATGACAATGAAATTATGTACGTGTTACAATTCTGGATATGAATATGCTAACAAGCATACCTTTCTTTTAATTATAAGAGGAACATTCGTGGCTGGAACTTTAACGGAGCGAGCTCGAACACCTGGAGCTGCAGGTAGGTGTTTCGCTCCTTAACTATGTCAAGTTATTGTAGTTGTTCTTTCGTTTTCTTATATGTGAATGGGTTGTCTTTGTTATGTATGCTTGATAATTAGTGGAACAGAATTGTGTCATGAATATAAGAGAATTATGAGAATATATGGTGAAGAATGAAAATTATTCGATGAATAAATTTAATTAGTATAAAAGATAATGTGTATGCCTTAGTCGTCTAAATGGTCAGAAACTAAAATGATCTAAATATCTTGATTTTGACTTAATTTCCAAAGTGGCGGAAAGCTAAGGTGAATAGTGTTTGACTTAGCCATTTGTAGAGGCAGGGCTAAGGTGGTATGATCAGATGACTTGGTTATTCATAAAGATAAGAACTAAGGAGATTTGATGCAGAAATTGACTTAGTCATCCATAAGAACAAAAACTAAGGTGTGGTTATAGAACTTAATTATCTATGTATGAGACGGCTAAGGTGGTAATGAACTTGATAAAAAATTGAGGAAGACCTGGATTATTTGTGTGATTACTTGGTTTCCATTAAGATGGGGACCAAGGTGGCAAGAAGAGTAAACTTTACAAGCAAACTATGAAGCTTAGTAATGGAAAAGTCATTTAAAAGTAACTAATTTGGTGTTAAAAAAATGTGTAAACTATATATATGTATAAATAAATTAAATTGGTCTTAATAAATAAATTACATTACATTGTTGTAGGTCCTTCTCATACTGTAAGACAACCTTGATTCTCTTCTTTTGTGGGTAGCTTTTACTAGGTATATTTTGGTATTTGGTTTATATAATATTCTAGTTCACTATGATTTGAAGTTATCTATTAGGCTTGTAATTTATGTAAAGTCATATACCACTATTTAGATAATTAAATTTTTTTTGTGCATGCATTAAAACAATTTTAGTATGCATGTAGATAACTTTATAATATGCTTTGTTTTAATTACATCATGTATGAAGAGAAAATATATATGACACTATTATTAGAATGAAAAATAGAGAAGGTATAAGTCGAAGTGGATGAAGTGATGAGAAATTAGATTATGTTGAAGAAGATCTAGGATGGTTAAATCATAATTATGTATGATAAATTATGTTTTTGGTTGATGTCGACACTTGAGAAGGTCAATTTACAGAGGAGACTTTGCCAAATTTTTGGTAGTTAGAATAATAATAATAATAATAATAAGTTGAAAATGTTGTTAGGATAGTTAGGGATTAGGGATCATGACATATATATAATTACCTACTTTTTCAACGAATATGATATAAATTAAATAGAGGGTGTTACGTAGAAAATATTCTAAGAGGCTAAGAGGAACCTATAGAGGGTTGTTTTTTTTATGATAGCACGAGGCTCAGAAGCCATATACTGATCTAGGATTGTATTAGAGAGAGAGATGAAGAGGTTTGTGGCTTCCTAGCCGATGATGTGGGGCTTAGAAGTTCAACGTTAAAGAAAGATCTCACTGAATAGTGGGAGGCCCGTAGCCTCTTTGGTGATGGAATGTGGTCTTGGGAGCCCCCCACTAGATAGTAGTCAAATTAGAGTGGGGGAGATGTGTGACCTTTCTAGCATTGTCATGAAATGTGAGAGCCCCACATTAGAGAGTGATTGTACCTGAGAGTGGGAGATCTGAGATCATCCTAAAAAATAGCTTGAGGCCTAAGAGCCCCACTAAAGAGTCATGTTAATCTGAAACTGCATTGGAGAATGAGAGATCTAAGATCAACCCCTGACAAATTGGTGAGGAATCCTTAGGCATCACCTGGAGAATGTGTCAGTCCAAGACTGCACTAAAGAATGAGAGATCTAAGATTAAACCCCAGAGAATTGGTGAGGAACCATTAGGCATCCCCTGAAGAATATGCTTGTCCGAGACTACACTGGAGAATGAGAAATTCAAGATCAACTCCGATGAATTAGTGAAAGGCCGTTAGGCATCACCTGAAGATCTATAGATAGGAGATGTATACAGAGATACACTATTTTTTATTTAAAATGATTCAAGGGAGTAATAAATTCTTAGGATACACCAAGCACCTATGTCCTTCATGGTTTTTCCTTAAGTTTTTATTCTTGTTATAAGAATGATTTTGCATAGAAGGTCTTTCATGTTGGTTGTCTTTATAAGAAAAAGGCTTATGTCATAGCATACCGGTCTCTTACACTCGTATGTGATTTTTTATTATTTGCTTCACCTTGAGCAAGCTTTTGTTTGGTAAGGCAAAAAGTTTTCTTTAGAAGGCATGTTCTCTTACCCCTCTTATCAAGGTCTCTAAGGCTACTAGCTCAAGTAACTATTCCACCTTGAGCATCTATTCATTGAAACTCTTCAAATATGCTAGTGTAGGCTTGTCCTATTACTGGGTAACACTAAATAGCTCAATTAAGCTTTTTTGGTGGGTATGTTGGTGATGAAGGATGCCACTAACTTAACACAGAGGTCATTAAACCCTTTAATGAAGCTTGACTTTAAATTATTGTATCAAGCATGCGCAGACTCTTGGAAGGTTGAGGGGATGATTTTTCACATTAATTTACTATCTTGGATAACCAACTCTAAGATACTATGCACATTCTACACATGCACCCTCAAGTCAGCTAGGTTATTATAGTTGTATAGACTTATTTTTTTTTTTATGGAAATGCAGTCCTTAAAGAGTCGAGTATTCAATACTCGTTTGGACAAAGGAGCACCCTTCACCTAATGGGTGTTGTAGACATGTACAAACCGTTTCTTAGTCCTTTGTCTGTTAGGGTCTTAAGAGCCCGAGGAGTTTTTAATTATTGGGTTATGATATGTTAAGCAGGAAATTGGAATATGATTTTGATGGTTATAATGTGTGGACATTAATTTGGAGTTTTGGGATATATGGATATTTGAATGTTTAATTCATGGTAAGAACACTAATTTGTATTGTTTAAGAGTTGTAGGATAAGCAGCTGGAAAAGGGACTCGACTTCTCTAAAGTTTGCACAACAGGAGCTCAAAGTAAGGGATTGCCCACCCTTACTCTTTTTAATTATTTAAAATGCTTTTGTAGTTGATAGAATTAAAATGAATATTTAATTTTTTTTGTATATTGTTGTTACCAATTTTTGGAGCCCCACATAAAAAAACGAATGAGAAAATACAAAAAATAAAAAAAAATGTTGAGAACATATATCAGAGAGAAGAGAATACCAGAACGCCTAGAAAATCAATGAAGACTAGTTGAGGAGGATCAAATATACAAGAAAGATTAGATGTTTAAGGACTCAATTAGAATTTTTCAAGGTTTAATTAAATTTATTGAAGGCTTAATTACAAGAAAAAATAATTTTTGAAAGTCAATTCATGCTTTAATTAGAAGAAATTAAAGTCTGGGGGTCAAAATGTAATTTTTAAGAGTTAATTTGGTCAAATCAGGGGCTTAATTGTATAAATATTAAAGTTTGATGGGCAAGTAGGGACTTGATTGAAGAAATCCAAAACTAAAGACCAAACTAGAAAAGGCGCATGAACGTAGGGGTTGAAATTGACCAAATCAGGGGCCAAATTGAAGAAATTGAAAGTTTGTTAAGCAATTGAGAGTCAAAATGCACAAATTCAAAATTAATGATCAAAATGAAAAAGGCGGCCGACATAAAGGCTAGCAATTGAGTTCGGCGAGGTGAAATTGCAAAAAATTAAAAGTTTAGAGGCAATTAAAGGTGCATTATCCACAATTGAAAGAACACGGACTCAATTGATATTTGTCAAATCCTAAATTAAAAACCCTAATCTCACCTAGACGACGCATCGTTCAGACTTAAAGAAGAGAAAGTGAGTGACATGTCGTTTGGTCGACTTGGCCTATGTTTTCGACAGTTTTGGTTGATCATGTTTGCAACTTCAAATGAATGAATGTGGAGCTATAAATATTCAAATTGAGTAAGGTTGGATTCAAATGAAAGGTTCGCATCCCTGCTACTAACTTCAGGGGGTCCCAGGTGACGATGACATCAAATTTGCTCCGACAAGACCTTGAAAGTGGGAAACTTAGTTAGCCATGGCTAAAACGCAATTATGTAAAAACCCAACTTTCTTTTCATGTGTTCATACTCAAAAGCTTCTCAAGGGTTCTTATCAAGGGTTCATAAACCTTCCCTTAAGATCAAAAGGTCAAGAACAAATTCAAACCTCCCTCGCTCTAAAAAAAAACCTATAAATACCCCCCTCAAGCATGTATGAAGGGTTGGAAAACAAAAGAGAGGAGAGGAGAAAAGGATAAGAAATAGGGAAAATATTAATCCGTTAGCATAAGTAAAGAGGGTTAAAAAACCTAAGAAAAGGTTTTCCTAAGCTTAGAAAGGATAGCAATTTTAGGAGAGGACAAAGTTTCCAAAAGAAAACAAAAGGAGAGAATAGATGTTCTAAGTATCCTTATGATCCCAAGGGCCTACTTTAGTTTTTTTTTTATTTGTTTTTGTTTTATATTTATGTTTATAAGTATAGAAAAGAGGATTGGAATGCTTAACTAAGGATGTTGCATTCACCTCTTATTTGCTATGATTTTTATTTAATGATGTTATTTTGAAGTTTTTTTTTTTAATGTTTTTAATATATAAAGTTATGGTTTTAAGTTTGTTTTTTTATATATAATGTTGTTTTAGTTTGTTTTTTACTTAAGGTATGCATGTTAATGCAAGAGTGTTTACCCTGGATTTGTTAGGTCTGTTCATGCATAAAATGAGTTCAGAAAGCCAATTTTGAACCCATGTTGTAAGAACATATTGGCTATTTTTAAGTTGTTTTTTGGATTTAGTACCTCAAGCTTGATTTTGATGTTTTGGTGTTTTTTGTAGTGTTTTAGATTCAAATATATTTGTGTATATTAGTGTGACTTGTTGGGATAAAGAAAGCATGTTTTAGAAGCCACAAATGCTAGTTTTAGAGGCTTGAAAAAGGCTGCCTTTTTCTAGGTTTGTTGGGTTTTCAGGCAGTTTTTTTCGCGTTCTTGTAAAGAACATTACCTTAGCTCTATGATTTGGACCAATTTTGGTTCATTTCTTTGCCCATAACACTTATTTAGACATGATTAACAAATAATCTAGTTTTTATTTTCATCAATAACATGTTTACAATAGATTTCAATCCTTCGGTTTCGATTTGGAACCAAAACCTATTTTGATAAAATCATGAATTTTAAGTCAAAATTGAAGTGATTAGATGCTAGATTATTGTTTCTTGCATGATTTTCATCATGTATGTTCTTTTCTTTTGATGCAATATCTGTGTTGGGTTCCATGTTGCTGGGTTTTGGTCCATTTCTTTGCCCATAACACTTATTTAGACATGATTAACAAATAATCTAGTTTTTATTTTCATCAATAACATGTTTACAATAGATTTCAATCCTTTGGTTTTGGTTTGGAACCAAAACCTATTTTGATAAAATCGTGAATTTTAAGTCAAAATTGAAGTGATTAGATGCTAGATTATTGTTCCTTGCATGATTTTCATCATGTATGTTCTTTTGTTTTGATGAAATCTTATCTGTGTTGGGTTCCATGTTGCTGGGTTTCGTTTTGGTTTCCTGTTGTTCTTCATTTTTTGGTGTGTTTGATTCATTTCGCTCAATTGTTTTTGAGTTTTTGTGTTTTTAGCAAGTTTAATCTTCTTTTTTTTACTTTGATTTTGTTTTTGGTTTTTTTTTTTGTCAAACCAGGATTTTTGGTTTAGTTTATGATCGAACCATAGATTTTGGGTCAACCCAGTCATGTCAGGTCAAAAAAATCTGGGTCAAAGGGCTTATACCCTATTTGTTTTGTTTTTTTTTTTTTTGTTAATTTTCTTTTGGTTTAAGGTTGTGTTTGGCAAACAACCTTTAGACCTATTTTGCTTCCTTTTAATACAAAAAATGGGTTTGTACCAAACAAATCCTAAAAGAATAATAAAGAAATATTTCTTTTTTCTTGCATATGGCCAAAAATCCTAAATTTATTGGAGCAAAATTTTCAAGAAAATTTAAAACACTTTGGCATTTTTTTTAAAAAGGAAAGTATTGTATGGATTTTACAACAAGTTTATAAAATTCTAAATGATTTTGGCCTATATTTAAATATTATTGTGAATAATGCAACTCTTTCATTTCAAATATAAGGGTAAAATCTACAATGAATTTTATCTGAAATATTATTTGGAATGACATGATTGCAAAAATTCTAATTTTACCCTGAAAAAAGCCTAAACAATAATTAAGGACATTTTACCTTCTCAAATCGAGTTTTTGACTTAGAAAACTAGGGTTTGTTTATCGTAGCAAACTCATCACAATAAGTCGGTAGAGATGGACATCATTAGACCATAGCAAACAATAAAAATAGAAAAACAATACAGCTTACCTCAAGGAAGACGTACTAGGGGTGTTAATATCTTTCATTTACGTAATCAGTTCCTTAACTCAAACTCTAAGACCAGTTAAGGTTTCTAGTAACCAAAATATTATGTGGCAACTCTCATTCCCTTTTTTATATTGATAAAGGACAATAATTCATTGTATTTTCCACCCACATCATTCCCAACTATCCCAACCTGGAAGGATGATCACCGCGATGCTGCACACATGGAACACATACAATCAGAAAATTTTATAATATTTTACCTATGATTTATTACCATTAGATGATGGTAATAAACTGCAATAAAGGTAATCAATATGTAATTGTATTTGACCATAACAATAGTAACCATTTCAAAAATAGAAATTGACCATGATAACATAAATAATTAGTTATAAATTGTAACCATCCATAACGGTGGACCTCATAACATAGATGTATATGAGTTGGCCACATGAGTGGGGGCTACTGATAAAGTGTATATTGAGTTGGCTACATAAGTGAGGGCTATGGTTTGGAAAGTATTTAAGTCGATAGCAGGAATAGAGAGTAATGTTAAAATCGAATGTGGTGTAGATATTGCTATGGGGCAAGAAAATAAATGATAGGCGAGATACACATATAGAGTAGTAAAAATGATATATGAAAAATTAAATTGATAGTAATGGTGGAATCAATATGTGACTAGTATTTTAAATGTCAATCTAGCTGCAACTATAAGGGTTATTGGGCTTGAAGTAGGAGTTAAGGATTTCTAATATAATTAGTGATTATGAACAATAAAGAGAATGCATTCAAATATGAAAATGGATCAAATGAGTTGATTAAAGTGTCAATAAAATTTATGGATGAATGGATAAATCTAGAAATGTATGGATAAGTCATAATTATTATATAAATGAACTAAATGGGCATGAAAAATAATTGAGTGGGAAAATATTGAAACTAGCCATAAATAGAATATTTGTAATTTGCCAATAATAGACACGAAAAGTATTTGAGTAAGAAAAATATTGGAACTTGTCACCAATTGATAGAAGAAATATTCTAGTTGAAAATGAGTTTGAGAAATACTTAAGATGATGCAGGTGGTGGTGGTGGTGTTTGAAAAAGCTAGATGGTCGTGAAATATATGAGAATGGAAGAAATATATGTATAAGCTAGAAATGAGCTGGAAGTATATTGAGCTTAAAAATTTATATATATGGATGACCCTTAATGGACATGATAGATATTGAGATTAAAAGTTATATTGGTAAGCAAATAATACACTATGAGATTTCACAGAAAAATTCCCGCTGGAAATATACCTACAGATATATTCCGTCGATGATAGTGGCATATCCAGTAAATATTTTTCAACTCTCGGTAAAATACCGACGGACTTTATCCGTCTGTGAAGGCGTCGGTGATTGTGGCATTTTTAGTAAATATTTCTCAACTCTCGGATTTTTTTGGATTTTTTTTAAAAATTATTTAGAATAAATAATATAAAATTATATAAATTAATAGTAAAAAAACCAATTATGCAAATAAAATTTTATTAAACATCAAAAATAAAAAAATAAAGTTAAATAATATTCATTATAAATTTAATGTGTTTCCAAAAAAATATTAAACTAGAACAATGGCGGAGCTGGAGGAGAAGGGTGGTTATTCCCGGGACCATACGACCAAAAAAGGGGGGTGCACATGTATCATCCTTCTGTGATGTAATGTTCATGACCATTTGGCAAAGTTCTTTATAATTCGCCGAGAGTTGCTTATATTTTTTAGTGAGATGAGCCATGTGTTGTTCATAATCCATCGATAGTTGCACGTATTTTTCAGTGAGATGAGCCGTGTGTTGTTTCAAGGCCACGATCGCCTCAGATTGGGTGCTCGATACTGATTGGGAGCTCCCAACGGTTGAGACATTATAAGCCGCCCACAAGTTATCGGTCGTAGTGTTGGAGAGCCCGTACACCCGATTTTTATCGGGTCCACCAGACGATCCTACCTCCATCCACAAATCTGGATCGAAATCTAGATGGGTCGAAAGATCGTCCCCATATCTCTCCCTCAACCGGCTATTATAGATATCCTGAAAATGAAAAAAGAAATCATCATATTCAATTCAATAAAAATAATAGCTTATGAAATAAAATGGTTGAACGAACATACCACAAAGTGTTGAGCGTGGTTGTCAACGAACTATTGCATCCCCTTCTGGCGGTCTTCACTCCACACGCGCGTCTCTACAAACAGCTCCATTGATCTGACTTGATGGTGAACACCTATGCTACGGCCGATAATTTACTGTGGTTCGTGCAACCATCCCATAATGGTTCGTCAAAATCTTTCAACAGAATAAAAAACCTAGCTACATCTGTATTAGGTTCTTCTTCTATGATTGGACATTGACTGATATTACCTTGATTCATTCTCATTGCCTCCATAACCATATTCTTGTAAGGATTATTGTTGTCATTTGCAACTGCATGCACGTTGCTAGCACTAGAAGTTGAACCAACCACCCTTTCTTTCATGCTCTTATTACGCACAAATAGTTCTTCGTGTGCATACCAACACATGTAATCCTCCATGAACCCTTTATATAGAAGATGCATCATCACAACATCTGGATGCAAATACTTTTTATTTTGACACTTCCTGCATGAACACCTAATACCGCTTCTAGTAAAATTTATGGGAATAGATGTTGTGAAATTAATAAAACTCTGAACCCCGTTACAATAATCCATCCTCCGCAATCCTTGGGGTGAATCTCGATACATCCATGAACGATCATCCATGACTTCTATCGAACCTCTATAAAATTATGATGACAACATATATTAATTAACTATGTTAAGTAAATAAATTTGCAAAAATATTGGTTTACCTCGAGATTATTCAACCACGTAATTAAAACTTCTCATAAATATTCATTATCAATTATCAACGTCCATACAAATTTATGCATATAAATTTACGGAAATTACAACTCCGCAATAGCATTGATAAAAATTAAAACGGACCCGTTAAACAAGCTATTAATTATTTAAGCACAACACATGTAATTTGGTAATTCAAGAAGGTTCAACAATTTACAAACAAATACAATTTTACAAAATCTAAAACAAACCATAACAAGTACAAAATTATGCATTCATACTACAAGTTTGTTTGAGAAATAACAATAAAATATGTATATACACTAACAAAATACATATACTAAAAAAACAATAAAATTAACATTTAAATGTTAAAATTAAAAAAGATAGATTTACTTACAAAAAAATGATAAAATCCATAATAAATCAGAACACGGATGCTGTGACTACAAAACTTAAAGAAATATAATTTTTGTTGAGAAAATGGGATTTTTTTGGGGCGGTGGTTGTTTGCAGTTTGGGAGGGGAGAGTTGGGATGGGGAAGAAGAAGGAGAAATAGGGGAGGAGACAGTCTGTAGAGTTGTGATATATTAACTTTTTCCGATGGAATCACCGACGGACTCATGTTGTCGGTGGTTCCATCGGCAATTCTAACAGTGAATTGGTCACGTTACTATACGAAGATCCCTGTTTGAATTCCTCGGTGATTCCGTCGGTAAAATCGCCCTCAAAACTTCCACGTCAGCATTTTTTTAAAAAAAATTCTATATATTCCATTTGTAATTCCGTCGGTATATACTGACCAAATTACAAACGGAATAGTATCTGTCGGTATTTATCACCGCAATGTATCGACATAATTATTATGTAGGTAATTTTGTTGGTTTAGGTGAATTTCTGGTAGTTATAGTATAAATAGATGATGAGATGAAATAATGATTTTAATTGGTTGAAATGAAATAAATGCTTGGAAAGGCCGAGAAAGCATATGATGGTAATTAAGAAATGAAATGTGGCATGAATTAAGGGTACTGTGAAGTGAAATAACAGCATGAACTAAATATGTTCATAAGATGAAATGTGTTATAGAAAAAATACAATGTGGAAAAACAGAATATAGTATGAAAACATTACAATGAATTCAATAAACATAAAAGAAGTGAATGAAAAAGTATATTGAGATGAGTTATGGAGTATACGGCAAATTAAGGAGTAGTTTACATATGTGATGACATAGTTAATATATAATGAAAAAGAAGAGTTCACTAATAGTTAAAAAGGAGGTTTTAAAATATAAAGAACATAGATTAATGTGTTTATAAAAAAACGATAATGGTATTAATTTTATTTATATAGTTGTAAAATATAGTAATCATTATGATGGAACTACTTATAGTAATTTTCATGATCTTATTTGTTTTACATGTATCTTTTTTTGAAGATCTCATTCCTTATAAAAGGGTTATTGATCTTTCGAATGCAGACGATACTATGAGCATAAACTTATTTATTTTTTTGAAATTACTAACAAAAAATTTCTATCACAGTTTTCATAATAAACCATGATGAAATATTTTCCATCAGCATTTTTATTGTTTTTTTTTAAAAAAATTCTAGTAGTGCTTCTCCAATTGTGCAGATGACAATAAAAATTGAAATATGCTGGTTTTCATCTTGCCAAACAGTGCAAGCAACCAGTTCGGCACCACCTTTGATTCAGTTACAAGCCCATATTCTCAGGTTTGTTACGAGAATGACTTTCAGGAGGTTTTGGCTTGAGTGCAACATCTTATTTTAAATCCAATCAAGTTTCTGCTCGTCCATTTTATCACGAGTTGTCAGATGGTGGGGGTACCATCGCGTAATGAAACCATGAGAGGCCAGGAGGATATACCTCCGGGAAAAAAATGTACAGCAAATTACTACAGGAAACTTTGCAGAAGATAGAGAAGCTCTTAAAGAGAGCCAGATGACAGTGCCTGAGACCCCATCTCAAGACCAGCCATGTGATGTGATGTATGCTGGTGTTAGGAAGGAGAGCGTGAACTGCAATGAAATTGGACCAGTAAGAGAGTATCAAGAATGACAGGACATACAGAGAACACTTAAAATTTAAGAGTTCGAAATGGTGGCAATATGCTAGCAGAGAAAAAGCTAATATGCTAGGACATACCTGACTCATGCGGCAGGTTTGCTATAAAAGCATGTGCTAGGAATCAGGAAATTACGTGCATTTTACCAATGACTTAATATTCATGCCAAAGGAAGTAATATGTGGAAAAGCTGTATAAAAATGGGTTTTAATTGTTTCCACTAAGTGACATGCTGCTTTTTAAGTGCTCTGTACTCTTATCACATGACTTGGGGCTAGATTTGTTTGCTGTCAATGAAGAGAAATTCATGGACTTGTTTGTTCCACTGGTGCCATTGACGTGCTACAGAATGAACGCCAATATCTTCAGAAACGTCAGAACATATATACTCCAGTCTTGCTTGAACAAGTTCAAAAGTGTTGCTAGCTAGGGCCCCTTGATGACAGGAAGCCCTTGCCTGTAATGATACTGCCAAGAGTTTCACAACTAGTGAACCATAGGAAGCTTCTTTCATTCATGGTTTTTATCTAAATCCCAATATTTTACGAGCTTCGTTCTTGATTTTCAATTAGAATATCTTTTGGTTTTTATCTAAATCCCAATATCGTACACCTTGATAATTTAGATTGTCGGAGAAAAATCAAACAGTTCTAACGAGCAGATTAACCTACGGGTTTTTCAAACACGAAGGACGAACTTATGATTGCGTTCAAAACCAAGGAACTGAGGAATAAGTTACTCAACATGTAATGAAGGCAACTGCTAATGCAGCACTTCTCGCACGGTCTGCTTCTGAGATCAAACCAGAAAGGTTAAACTTGCCTCGTTGTGCACACGCTGTGCAAAGAACATCTCTAGAACACGAAAAAGAAACATATAGCCTGTTTGTTCATGCGTGCAAGGTTTCGAATTTTACATTTACTTTGGAAGCCTGATATCTAGAGTGTTTTTTTTTAAGGAAAAAAAAAAAGCACTCAACAAAAAATATTTTGCAAACTAGCCTGATGATAAAACTTAGAAAATAGCATAATTTAATTGATTGCCAGGAATAGCACGCACAACCAATCGATCTAAACTACTTACAGAATCCCTTTTTTATCCTCATTTCTGTCTTTCACCTTTTTCCTCACCCGAACAGCCCCTTCCCCTCTCTCTCAACCGTGAGTTTCCCTTGCCTCCTTCCACCTCCTTCCACTCCACCGCCCCCTCCTCCTTCACCCATCACCAGTGAGACTTCCACTACCTCCCCCTCGATAATTTCAAGTTAGCACTCCACCTCTCACTCTTAATTCTGTAAAATTTGTTGTGCTTTGATGATTATGTTAGGGTTTAAGTTTATTTAGTTATGTAAGGGTTTAGTTGAATTTAGATCGATTAGGTAAAAATTACATTAATAATTAAGTTAATAAATTATATTAATTAGGTGTAAATGTGATGGAAGAGGGTTTTGGTGAGTATATTAGGGTTAATTTAGTTGAGTTTAGATCAATTAGGAGTGAATTATATTAATTAGTTATAAATTAGATAAATTAGGGCTTTGATGATCATGTTAGAGTTTATTTAATTTATTATGTTAGGGTTTAGTTGAATTTAGATTAATTGGGTATGAATTATGTTAATAAAGTATAAATTACATTAATCGGGTGGATAACTTACATAAGTTAGATATAAATTAGAAGAATTAGGGTTTATAGGATTAGTGTGAATTGTTTAATTTTAAAAGAATTGGGGTAATTGATGAATTTTGTCAAATTATATATTTTAGTGAGAAGCAGTTAGTTGATAATTTTTTAGAGAATTTGTGTTAATTAATGAATTTTGTCAAGTTTTATAGTTTCCCTATATTAAGGTTTATGTGAATTATGTAATGGTATACTAATTTACAATTGATAAGTTTTGTTGAGAGTCTGTGAGAATTAATAAGTTTTAATTTTGGGAGAACTTATTTTTTTATAATTAATGAATTTTGTCAAATTTAGTTATTTTTTATATTAGGTTTTATGTGAATTGTGTAATTTGTTTTTGCAATTAATAAATTTTAAGAGAATTTATAAGAACGGTTAAAAAAATTTAAATTATATATTTTTAAAAAAATTGGAGAGAACTTGTTAATGATAGAGATTAGTATGATTCAAATTGTTATAAAATAAATAGGTTAATTATTATTTTAGATTGTTATATGATAACATTGGATTTTGTGATTTTACAGAATTTGTCATCTAACATGACATATTATTATAGTGGTGTAATTGTTGATACTTGTCATTTATATTGGAAGAAGTATTATTATTCTTAGTGATATATTAGACATTTCACTGGTAGAATTAAAAGAAGTTATATGTGAAGATATTGGTTGGAATTGTAATGAAATTAAAGTTGATATTATTTGAAGAATGGAGGTTAGGAAATGTCCAATACATTATGTTCCTATGCTATTTTTGTGATGTCAATTTAAAGTTTATGGTTGGGTTGGCCACCGAATATAGATTGAGATATTTAGTGCCCGTTTGGTAACGTGGTTGCGGGTGAGGTTCACCCGTAACCACACTAATAACGTTTGCTGCTTCTCGTGGGGGACAAACCACAACAGTAGAGCATGGCTCCACTGTCGCACTGTTCACTAAACTTAAATTGGTTTTTTTTTCAAAAAACCGATGCGAGTGAATTAATTCACTCGCACTGTTCACGTGAAAAGTTTAGTTTTTTTTTTTTTCTATGAAAAACCAGTGTAGTTAATTGATTTCACTCGATCTGTTCACGTGAATATGAACAATAATTTTTTTTAAAAAAAAAAAAACAATTAGTTTAAGGTGAATTAAATTTACTTGTATTGTAATCTCAATTTTATTCCTGATAATATTTTACTTAATTTTATTACACGCTCAAAAAATCATGGAAACTGTAGTTCTTGTCGAATGAATTTTGTACGTAATGAAATTGTAATTTTTTTTAAAAAAGTTGAGTTTTACGAAAAACTAGTATTTAATATTATTTAATAACACTACATAAATTAGAAAGATATCACATGATGACGTAGCATTTATGGAATTTGATCGCAATTCCAATTATGTTCTTGCCGGGTCCGACCCAGTTAAAAAAAATTTAGTTTTTAGTTTTTTTAATTGTGTTTTATTTGAAAAATTAGAAGGAAATCGCTTGATGACGTAACAAAAAATTCAGTTTTTGTTGTTGCGCGCATAAAAAACCATGGAAAATATAGTCCTTGTTGGATAGATTTCGTATGTGATGACATTGCATATAGTTTAATGGAATAATAAAAAATATTTGATATCAAAATTATTTATTTCATGATATAATAACAGTAGTTAAATCTACAATATTTAATTAAAAATCATTAATATTAATATATATATTTTTTAATTATTTTATAACCTCAATTTGAAAAATATTTTTTTAACCAAACACAGTAAACTACTTTTTGTTCAACCTCAATTTCAACCACAGTTTTAACCAAACATATATTTTTCCAACCCAATCTCAACTAAAAGTACTTTTTATAAAACAACTTTTTTCAAACCACAATACCAAACACCTAAACATGTATATTCCTCCTTTAGTGTCAAGTATACTTAGATCCAAATTATACTCAAATGACTACACAAGCATCATAGTTTATTAGTCTATTTAGGATAATTAGTGGTGTAGTAAACCTAATATTGATTCTTGAAATTATGAAAATGAAATATTATTTAGGATAGTTAGTGGTGTAGCAAACCTAATATTGATTCTTGAAATTATAAAAATGGAAGATTCAAGTATGTTTGACAGTGTATGAACTAATAATGACTTTGAACAAAGTGATGAGGAGGTTCAGGGTAATGTTACTTTGGGTTTAGTTGGCCTACCTGAAGAAGATAAGTTTGGTTAACCAATAAACCAATTCATGAGACCTATTGCTCTTGAATTTAAGATGCTAATAGGGTTGATGAGATAATATGTAATGATTAGGCTTCGAGTTGTAGGAATTTAGCATAAGTGTTGAGTTAGAGGTTGGACAAACCTTCCAAAATAAGTTTGAATTAATTAATATAGTGAAGTAGTGACATATAGTGCATCCATTATAATGCAATATGCAATGTTCAACCATAATTTATATGTAATTATAATGCATAGATACTCTAGAATCTCAATGGTACTTACACATGAGAGGTATCCTAAGAATTCTAATTTATTTGAGATCTCAAAGCTAATAAAACCACACACACACACACACGCACGCGAACACACACACACACACACACACACCATTGGTCATGTAAAACCATTATCAACTTGATTCAAAGTTTGTTACAATTTTTTTCCAGTTATGAGTGTTGACATATATGTGAACATTGTAGCCATTCAAGCAAGAACACAAAAATATTATGAGTTTAATGTCTTATATTACAAGGCATGGGTAGCTAAATAAAAAGTACTTGAGTTATTGTCTAATTTATACAGGAATTTTTTCAAATGCTATCTAGATTGTTATCAATAAATCAAGAATCAAATGTCAGTAAAATTATCCAATAACATCACAAGGGGTGAATAATGGCACAATAATATTTAAGGGATTTTTTTTATTTGAAGTTGCGATTAAGGCATCGAGGCTTTGTTGTTCATTGATAAATATTAATGGTACTCACCTACACGAGAAATTTAATGGGAAGTTTTTGGTTCCAGTTGGTTTTGATGCTAATAATAAGATATTTTCTCTAAGTTTTTCTTTAATCGAAGACTAGACAAATTAGATTTAGACATGGTTCTTAGATTGCATTTATCAATATGTTTTAGTTAGTCGTACCAGACTATGTATATTATCTTATAGACATATTGCAATTAAGAATTTCATGGCAGAGATATAGCTCAAGCTAGTTAGATTTCATTATTATTCATTTCATTTCAAGAGTAACTTCAAAACTAAGTTCAAATATCAGAATTTAAAAATAACCTTGATTGTGATATGTTATGAATCATCAAAGTAAAATTTTGAAACCTAGTATATTACTTTAATTGAGAAGGTTAGACAGATAAAAGAATAGCTAGAAGTTGAACGAACTTGGGGGATTGGAAAACATGTGTAAATATTTTTCTTTGATTTACATATTTTTTTATTATTGTTGTTTTACATTATCATTATTGTTTTATATTTTGGTTGTTGGAATGCTAACAACTTGTTGTTTAACAAATACATCATATAGGTACATGATAAGTCATGGTACATAAGAGAGGTAGTGTTATAGGTTCTACTAGAGGAGTCTAACACCAAGAGAACTATCTAGAAAGCACTTTTGTTACAAGTCTTATGGATAGTTCGATTTAGCTCAGTTTTACACTTGCAAGACTAACCTTGGACCATGAAAAAAGGGTTACACGTGTAAATTTACTTATAAATGTTATATACAACTCATATTTTGTAATCTTATTGATTTTCAGGCAATAAAAAATTACCATCATCATAAATTGATGACTCTACATCCTCATGTTTTTCTTTCATAGTGGATGCTGATTTTTATGGGATCACTTGCCTCCAACATGTCAAGATTGATCATGGATTGCTTAGTGTGTTGGTTAAGAGATGAAGGTGTAAGACCTTTATGTTCTAAATATATGTTGAGAAAACAGCACCTACACTTTAGGATATTGCTCTATTACTTAGGTTGCCCATAAATGATGCTCATATGACCAGTAGAGAAGTATATAACAGGTACGAGGTATATTGAAATCTATCATGACTAATACCTAATGACGTCACTATTAAGAAAAATCACAACAAACTTAAATGGCTGGAAGAGAATTTTATGGGCCCACCTGCAAATGACACAATGGATGAGATGTTGATTAGGTATGGTAAAGTATACCTCATGCATATTTGTTGGCAACATGTTATTCATAATTTGATTGACAATGCAGTATGAATCATGTTTTTTACTACTCCTAAAGGATTTTGAATGAATTCCAGGATATAGTTAGGGTTTGGTAGTGCTTATCTATCTTTATTGCCAACCATACCATGGATTCATGGCTAGCTCAAAACAAGTTAGGAGTTATTTGTTACTTTTACAAGTGTAGTTATTTTAAATGTTTATATTTATCTAATATCATTAAATGATAGCAATACATAAAAGAATATTCACTAATAGTTTGCATGTAAAAGCACATGGTTATAGTTGTAGCATTAGCATGTTGGTTGTCAAAAGGTTTGATGGGATAGATAGTAGACATAGGGATATCACTCCTAATAAGAGCTTGGCAATATAAATTCTTAATGAAATTTTCATTAACACATAAAATACATTGCTTGTAAAATTGTAATAGATTTGTAGATTGTTATATTAGGTGGTGTGGGCTTAGAAGGTTTCTCAAAAATCCAACCCACATGCAATCATTCTAATACAACAAGTTAGATCCATAGAAGCCTTATCTGATGTAAGTTAGGACATTTATTTTTATATCATTTTTTTTTCAAATTAAGTTATTTTGTAATATATGAATTTTATATTTTAATTGATTATTTAGACATCCTACATAGGATGTGACTTGCATCTCAATTTACATTCAAAACAATTATATATAGAGATTAGTGGTCTCAAAACACTATTTTGTCATTATTGAGTTGTATTACCTTAATCGTGTGATAAGAATTGTATCAACATGTCTTGAATTATTTTGATATTATTAATGAGTTACATAATATCAATCATCAAGGTAGAAGTGATGATAATTGGTTGGTAATGCATATGGATTATATCAACTAATGACATGTAAAGAGAGTGTAGATGTTGAGGAGCAATTAAAAAAGAATAAAAAAACCTCAATAATAAAAGGAAAAAAATTTAAAAAAAAAACCCAGTTAAATTATGAACATGAATATAGAAAAAGGAAAACACTTATATTTGTATTATATTGATATTAAATTTAATGATATTTATATCAAAGGCCACTGAAAATTATACAAACACAATTTCGGTAGTAGAATTTCGTTGTAGTGAAGAAGATTTCAATAAAATATCATAAATCGTGTATATGCACAGGAAAGAAGAATTGAAAGAGATGTAAATGGATAATATAGTTGTGATTTCAAAACGAACGCAAAAGAAAAATAAAATAAAGAAAGACGGCAACAAAGTGTCAGCACTCTCTGTCTCTCTGAAGCTGTTCATGAACCATCAATCATGGCAGTGGCAGTGGTCCCCCTATCCTCCCTCTCCGTTTCCATTGTCCCCAAATTAGGAACACAGTCCAACACCATATATTTATAATCAGCACAACGTACAGCTTCACCCCTGACTATAGCCAACTGTAGTTGCATTGTGAGACTAATGTCATTTTACACGCAGCATAAATCTTCTTTCTTCACTGTTAAAGAGTCGTTGTTCTTAATTTTCACATCATCTGAGCATGGATGCCTGCTATTGATCAAAAACGGAGATGTCAGAATATTCCATGTGATCTTTCAAAATTAAGATGATCTTGAGCTTAATTTGTGGGCTCGATTTATGGCTGACTATATATATATATGTAATCAAATGGTTTTATTTAATTATATTTCTTTACATTAATTTTTAGATTTAATTATATTTTCTCAAAATTAATATTTTATTTTTTCATCGGTGTCTTCGTCTATAAGTATAATTGAAATTCTTAATTTAATTAAACAATTTCAGAAACACACCAAATATACCAATATCTTTTCTGTCAAAAAATTAAAATTTAATATTTTATTTTTTTCTCGATGATACTGTATGTAATGAATAGTGCAATTTTGA